>PVIC010036838.1:0-18344 GCA_004025085.1 Thryonomys swinderianus
CAGGGTAGCAGATATGGGTCAGTGTTAAGGCACTTAACAGTAGAAGCCTGGGGTCCAGGATGCCAACTCTGAGCAGGCCAAGATATGGCTGAGACCATGTTGGTCTTGTCTCTTTCATCTGATCAGGGTGGTGCAGGCACTGGGCTCATCTTCTGTCAGGCTCCTCAGAGTCTGCTCCGAGTCCTCAGAGCCCAGAAAGTCTTTCACGCCCTCCACTGTGACACCCCCTGCCGTGTTCAATGTTGTGTCAGTACTGGCAGCCAAGTCAGTGGGCCTGGGGCAGCTTTGGGATGTTGGCTCCCTTGCTGTGGTCAGGATCAGGGTTTCCATCAAGGCTTTCTGGGCCAGCATGATGCTTGGATCCTAGTCGTGAAGTCAGCTGACGTCCGGAGAGCAGAGTGGCTCTGGGATGTTTCAGGCACTCAAGGACGAGTGTTGAAAGTCTGATGGGGAAGTCAGGCAAAAGCCCTGGCCATGCCACTACATGTACCCGTGCATCAACTGCTCCTCCCTGCGCAGCACAGTCTCCACTGCTCTCTTGGGCTGCTTCTCACTTCCTGGCCTGGCTGCTGGGCCCCCCAGTGCATAGGTAGTTACAGAGGCTGAGTTGCTACCTGCCCACCTGATGGCCCATGGGGGAACGTGTCTCGAAGGAATGTGTCCATGAAGTACAGTGCAAGGTACAGCAGAGAGGGTTCGATGTGGCGCTCAGCAGGTGTCGTCTCCAGATCCTGGGGCAGCCTTACTCTGCCACTTGTGATTCAGCCTCTTGAACTTGCTGTTGACCTTAGCAGCCTGCTTTCTGCTGGAGACATGGCTCTGCAGATGCGCTGGACAGACTGCTACAGTGACTGCTTGAGGGACTTCACCTGGGCCAGGGAATCATTTGGATGAAGGGCGAACCTAGCCAGCGGGGGACTCTTGTGCTGATAGTCAAATAGGCCCAAACCATAACTGGTGCCAAAGACCACAAGGCTCCACTCTGCATGGCATGTGACAGCAAAGACAGAAGCTGAGGGAGGCACTGTACCAGCTCATGGAAGCCAGCAGGCCACAGGGTGGCCCTGTGTGTGGGCTCAAATGCTGGTGGCCCTTCCTTGTGAAGTCCTCATGATCCTTGAGGAGGCCCACGCTGGCTACACTGACTGCTTGCTCCATTGGTGTGTCACTGAGCTCCAGCACCAGCCCCTGATCTGCAGTGCCGGCCACCACCATCTATGAGCACTTGCAGAAAGCCATCTTCTGCACATCAAGCTGGGGATCATTGCTGTAGGGGTCAAAGCAGCCCACCTTGCAGAAGGGTGGCCAATCATCCTCAGCCACCTGAGCCAGGCTGTCCGTGTGTGCACAGTCTGTCTGAAAGAGGCCAGCCATGCTCAGCTTGTAGAGTGGCCCAGTACCACACCCAGAGCAATGCTAGAACCACACAGTGCCATCCTTCTGGCCAGGCAGCAGCAGATTTTGCTGTGATGGCTCAGGGGCCCGGCGCTGGCCCCTGGTGATGGGCCTGTTTGAGGCACTGGAGGCAGGCTGGGGCTCTGCTGCTCCCTGGAACTCGCAGTTCAGGCCCACAATTTGGCAGGAATGTTGCAACATGGGCAAGAACATGTGAGGTAGGTGAATGCAGCGGGGCCAGGTAGGGGAGCCAGAGCCAGCCAGCCAGGTGTCTGCAGGTGAAGCACCACCCGCTCCTCCTCCAGCAGCATGGCTAGAGCCTGTGGGTAGTCAGTCATCATCCAGCCTTGTGCTGTGCACTGTGGAAAGTCAGTAACGAAGAAGGTAAAGTCCAGTGTCGCCAGTGTCTTGGCTTGCAGCACATGCACACAGAGGTGGTCACCATAGCTGGCCTGAGTCATGCTGCCACTGAAGGTGATAAAGTGGACCCCTGATTCACTGTTCTGCCACAGAACATTGTTGATGGCCTTTCAGGGAAAGAGGCTGTAGTGTGTGGTTGCCACAGTGGGCTGCAGCATCAGAGAACTGCCAGTTTCTGCCAACCAGACAGCATAGCTGCCATCGCTATGTGAGCTGATGATGGGGTCACTGTCTGTCCCCAATGCAGGCCCTGTAGTTGCTGGTTCCCCAAGAAGATGTGGTCCACACATTTTGTTGCCTTATCCTCAGTGACGAGCAGGCCTTGGCTGTATCTAATAAGGATATTAAGAAGTTCCAGGAAATGTCTCTGGAGTGACTCCACAGAGCCCAGAGCCTTTCCACTCTGGTAGTCAGCTGACTCCCTGTGCGGAACTCACCTAGGCTGAGGATCTGTCCCTCTAGCAGCATCAAAGTGGTGACATCCAGGAAGAAGACACTGTCATCCTCAGTGCCCAGGCCAGCTGTGTCATCAGCAGCCACCAGAAAGACCACTGTGATTTGGGTGAGATTGGCAGGCCCACTGCCACCTTCAGAGCTGGACCAGCTGGATGGGTGGAAGCAGAACACTTCTTCCACGTGGGCACAACTATCATGATGGATGATCTTCCAGAGAGATGGACTACTGTCACCCTGCAGAGTCAGAAGGCCCTGGCCAGGCAGGAAGTGCATCTGGTAACAGCAGCTACATCTTGGTGTAGGTCTGTGAACTCCATACCAGGTGTGCCACAGATCTTGACAGTCTCCAAACTGGTGCCAACTACCGTAATGTGAAGTTCAGGGCACTGGGCTTATTGGGGAATCCATGCTCCACAGTCTTGTTGAAGGCAAAGAGCTCCTACTTCAGTTTCTCCCACTGCCAGTCAGTGCCCTGCAGCAGGAATCAAAACTTCATCTGTGTGCTCGGCCACCAGCACCTCATCAGAAGTCCTTCCAGAAAACTTTTGTGTAGGATGAGAAGGAATAGGGCAAGTACAGAGACTTAATTGAAGTGAATAGTTTGAATCTTGCTATATTTTCATTATTTCTGGAGCATGATGTGTCTCATTACATGTTTTAACTCTAAATACCTGTTCTGTGTGTATTAATCAGCTTCCCCGTCATTGGGACACAACACTCGACATCCACAACTTAAAGGAGATGGGATGATTTGGCTCACAGTTTCAGGGGATTCAGTCCATAATCTGTTGGCCCCAAAGCAGGAGTAGCATAGAGGAAGGTGAGACAGAACAAACTGTTTAGTTAGTAGAGACTGGGAAGCAAAGCAGGAGAAGAGCAGCAAAGAGGAAGGGGCCAGGTACCATGCTTAGTACCTAAGGTTACACTTCTGCAGCCCACCCAGACACCTCGGAAGAGTGCTGTACTACTCCCCTAGTTGGCTCCCCAGTCAGTTAAGCTCACACAATTAAGCTTACCTACCACATTCCACCCCTTGTCAATTTGACACCCCAACATATCTCCTTCAAAGTAGTTATTCTTTTTTTTTTTTACATTTTAAAGTTTATTTTAGTCTTTATCAGTACATTGTATATACACATCATGATCACACTCAATATTGCGAATTTATACCAATATATGACACAATTTAATTCTCATTTTTTCCCATTCCCTTACTCACTCCACAACCCTCACCCCTTAAATACATAAGCTTTGTTTCCCTTTTTAAAATTACCATCACATTTTTTATTTACCCCTCATTACTCACGCTTCACATTTCCCTTTGAATATTTTCTATTTCATACTATCCATCATACATTCTAGAACTCATTAACATCTTCAGTTTTTCACACCAGGGAACAGCTATTATATTTACACATCTGTGACCAGTTTATTTCACTTATGAGTATGTCCTGAAGGTATGTTCATTTGAGTATGACTCAAACTTATCATTATTTAAGGTAGAGTAGTACTCCATTTTATAGAAAAACCACATCTTATTTATCCAGTCTGGAGAGTTGATGGGCATTTGGGTTGTTTCCAAGACAAGGTCGTAACTCTGCTTACATGCTACAACTATTTTGCATACAAGTGAAACACAACGATCTGTTCTTCCAAATCTCGACAGTCCCAGCATTGGTAAAAAGTTAAGTCAAAGTCTCCTGTGAGACTCAAAGTAAACTCTAAGCTCTTTGTAAACATAAAAACAAATTACAGAGTCCCAAGGTATAATGGCACAGTGAAAATATTCCCATTCCAAGATGGGGGAATAGGGAGATAGAAAAGAATGGGACCAAAGCAAAATGGAAATCTAGCAGAGCAACTGTTAAGTATTGTAGCTGCATGTCTGGCATCTGGGGTACATGTTGGTGAGATGTGAGGTCCAGCAGGCTTGGGTGACCCCACTTTGGTAGCCTTGCTAGCTACATATGACCCATATAGACTCTCTCTTGGGCCAGCTGGCAGCATCCCTTCCAGATGGTCCACATTCTGGCTATCTCTGACTTCTTGAGGTCTTCACTGGATTTCCACAGCTTCACACTCTTCTCTCAAGGGCTCCATGGCCCATCTCTAAGACCTGTCTTTGAAATCTGGGTGGAAGGATCCTGGCCCTATAACTCTTGCATTCTTCCTTCTGATAAACTCAGCGTCATGGGAAAAGCATCAAGGCCCTCTGTCAGCAGAAGCAGTAGTTAAGCCTTCATGGTCCAAGGACGCAGTAGCCTCTGAGTTTTTGGATGGTTGAGCACAGTGAAAGGGATCCTGGGAACCAATTCACAGGGAAGTGGTTCTTGAGCTGGAACTTCTGTCAAATGAAAGATTTATACATTTATGCCCTTGAGCCTATTAAAGCTGGGGTCTTACTGATTTCTAAGATGCCCTCAATAAATCTTCGAGTTCCTGTAAAGTTCTTGTTTCCTTTTTAAGGACACTTCAGTAACCACACCTTCTTTGGTGCCAACTTTACGTGTGGTTCTCTGGGCCAAAATTTAAGTTTTCAAATTATTTTGGCTCTGGCTTTTGCTCAGATTCTCCTTATAAATCTGGCTAGAAGCAGCCAGCAGTATCCATACCACAGCGTAATTATTGGGATGCCTTGAAATTTCCTCCATCCAATAATTAGTCTGCCTCTCTTCTTCCTTAATCTAAGGATCCTCCAGTCTCAGGATATGGGTGAAATTTCCTCAGGTGATGGCCATAGTACTGGCCTGCGAGCTCTGCCATGACAATCAATCACTGCCATAGAGACATAATGTTTATTTGAATGAAGGGATTGATAGTGAGTTTAGAATGGAGGGAACATTTTTTTTTTTTTTTTGGACAGGGTCTCCCTTTGTAGTTGGCTGGCCCTAAACTCACTATGTAGCCCAGGCAAGCCTTGAACTCAGCAATCCTCCTGTCTCTGCCTCCCGAGTGCTGGAATTACAGGCGTGAGCCACCATGCCTGGCTGGAGGGAACATATTTAACAAATATGTAGGAAAGCAGAACTTGATTGTCTTGGTGGTAGAGAGAAGTAGGGAAGAAAAGTTTTCAAGCTGAGCCATTGAGTGGGTAACTGAACTGTTTGCTGAGCAGAAGGCTCAAGTAGAATCCTCAAAAGCACAATATCCTCAAGGTTCATGTATTTGCTTTCTTTTATACTGAGAATTTTACTTTAGATGACCCATTTTTTTTTTTTTGGTTCAGTGACTTCTGCTTTCCTAAGTATGATGGAAGTATTTTGCAAAAAACTTTTTAGTAAATTAAGTGGCTTCTGTGGATGCTTTATGTTACAAAGAAGGAATGTATAAAGGCAAGGAATTCCAGATGAGATGAACAAAGCTGTCAGGGGCACGTGTTTAGGGCCATATCACGCTTATTCTACTGCTGTCTCCTAGAGTGCTGTAATTACAGCTATAGGAAGAATTGTCCACAAATAAATTTTCCTGGCAACAATGATAATTATGAACAGTGTCATTCTGTGGGCAGGTAGGTTGTTCATTATTTTATAAAAAAGACCAACATGTTTCTTGTTCAATTATGGTATGAGGGAAATAGGATTTGAATGGGAGGAATCACAATTGGAAGAAGTCAGCTGCACCAGGATTTCCCTACAGTGGCAACAAAGTAGGAAGGAAGGAAAATCCCATTTGTCTTTCTTCTGAGAAGAGCACATAAATAAATTGCCTCTTAAATTTGCAGGCAAGGGATTGGTCAGTGGATGAAGATGCCACCACTATTTTCCGGCTGTGAGCTCTTTTCACCCAGTCTATCCCACAAGAGGCACTACCATGACCGCAAATGAGGAAGAATGTGCTCATAGAAGGATGCTTGCCAGCCAACCTGGTCATAATTCATGCTTCAGCGATGCTGTGCCTGAGGAGAGAGAATGAAACATTTATGAAAATGGCCTTTTCCCAGCTACATATCACATCTGTCAAAGGGAAGAAGGCAAAAAAGCAGGAGTAATCTCCCCAAGAGAGGACACACTGGTTTTCTTTCTTTTTGGTCCAGACTACATGTGTGTTTTTAAAGGCAAATGGTCAGTGGTTCATATCTCTGAGGATCAAGCTGTTATTACCTTATCTCAGATTTTGCTGAGAGGGGAGATGGGTTATCTTGCAAGGCAGTGGGGGAAGGGTCAGGGCTGGGACTGAGCATGTGCTTAGGGAACCTGCAAATGGAAGTAAAACATTTTGGGGAATGATTTTGGTAATAATTAAAAATTGAAGATTAACTTCCGAAAGGCCATCTAGCTGGGCACACATAATTAAAAACAAAATCTTCCAATCCAAAAAATTCTCTGTACAAATCCTCTTCTTTAAAGAGAAAGAAAACTAGTTTCACTTTAAAAAAATAAATTGAGGTTATTAGTAGATACTTGGAATATATTATGATTGCATACTAGCTTCATTCTTAAGTATCAAACCAGAGTGTGATAGACATCACAGGTAATTGGCTAAGAGCTAGCAGAAACAGAAAAAACACAATCTTACCCTTTTTGTATAGTCAGGCAGTTAATATCTGGCTTGTACATGTTCTCCAAATTAACAGTAACCATCCTCGTGTAAAAAGTCTCCACATAGTTCTTCTAACCTTGCCCTGTAATTACCTGCTAACTTAATGTTTTTTATTGAAAAACAAACTTCTTGTATCTTTTTGATAAGAAAGAGTCTTTGCAACTTTTACCAAGATGCAGTCCTACACTCCCACTAATTTCCCTACGTATTTGCATTTCAAAGGCATGACTGCTAGGTCTTAGAGTTTTCTAGATCTTATAACTGACAAGTGGCCTAACTAATTTTGAAAAGGATTTGTATGCATTTCAAAGAATAGAGAAGGAAATACTGATAAAGTTTCTTTTTAAAATGAATGCTCCAAGAAAAAGAGGGAGAGGTTCTCTTTATTTTTTAATTAAATCCAATATTTTTTGGTAACTTTTCAAATATAGAGCTTTGTGAGCTATTAAACTTCAGGCTGGCCCTGAAGTCACTATGTAGCCCAGGATAGCCTTGAACTCACAGCAATCCTCCTTCCTCTGCCTCCTGAGTGCTGGGATTGCAGGTGTGATCCACCATGCTTGGCATCTTTAACAAAATTTTCAGCAACGAAGATACTGATAGGTGTAACATCAAAAATTCAGAAATGAGATGGGAATGTATACTACTATAAATACTATTCAGTACTATTCTGGACATTCTTATCAACAAAATAAAATAAGAAACAGAAACAATAGGTTAAAACACGGAAAAGAAAAAATTGCTATTAAATTATATGAATGTTGACATAAGCAATCAAGTGAATTCATAAATGGTAAAATAATAATAGCAGTCACCAAACTATGTGGATGTAAAGTTAATGTAAAAATCAGTTTTCTTTAGTCCTACTTCTTTTCCCTGGGAATTTATTTATTTATCCACCACAGATCACACTAATAACAGTAAAGACCTTCATATATCCAGGGAAATGGAAGTCCTGTGATGTGAAATCTCATACCATAGTGGAGTGAAACCAGAAGCCAACAGTAGAAACATATTTACAGTACAATTACTTTTTTTCTTTGCTTCTCTTTTCTCCTATTAATTTTTTCATATAAGGGAAAACTGAACTTGAAGCTTATGTGTCTGGTTTACTTCACTTAATATGATGTCCAGGTACATCCATTTTTCTATAAATATGTTCATATTTAATTGGAAGAACTAAGCCCTTTATTTAGAATTTGTTTGTTCTTACTATATAGATAGAGTCTAAAGAGGGTCTTTAAGTTGAGATAAGTTGTTTTAAGGTGCTTCTTTCTCATGTGGGATAGGGATCAGTGGCTATTTTTGTCCTTAAGGGACTATTTTTTGTTTGTTTGTTTGTTTGTTTGAGACAGGGTCTCGCTTTGTAGTTCAGGCTGGCTCTGAGCTCACTATGTAGCCCAGGCAAGCCTCAAACTCAGCAATCCTCCTGTCTCTGCCTCCCGAGTGCTGGGATTACAGACATGAGCCACCACGCCCGGCTTAAGGGACTATTTTTGTCCTTAAAGACATCTTGATATTCTCCCCACGGTTATGGCTGGACCTGGTGGCACATGCCTGTAATCCTGGTTCTCAGGAGGTTGAGAAAAGTTAAAGGCCAGTCTGGGTTATACAGTGACTTAATTCTAAACTAAACCATGAAGCTAGACCCAATCTCAAAAAACAAACAAATAAACAAAAGCAAAACAAAACAGACAGACATGAAAAAAAGCACTTGTGAAAAGAGGAGAGAAGGGAAAGGCGCTTGAATTAAACCTTGAGTACCCCTCTCTTCTGTCTCTGTTGGGTTCCTGTCTATATTTTAAAATTTATTTTTATCTTTATCAGTACATTGTATATGCACATCATGATCACACTCTATTGGGAATTTGTACAGTATATAACATGATTTAATTCTCATTTTTTCCCATTCCCCTACATACATAAGCTTTGTTTCCCTTTTTTAAAATTACTATCACCTTTTTTCTTTACCCCTCATTACTCACCCCTAAACCTATCTTTGGAAGCATCAATCATGCACTGAATTGAGTTCAGACAGTGATTCTACATATGATTTCTAAGCTACCCTTTGAATTACCCTTATGTGTTTTGGTCTCACAGTCACTATGTTTTTAGAAAACATCCCTGTAGGAGCAGAAAGCTTTATTAATACCTGGAAATAACTCAAAGTGGCTTAATCCATAAGGAGAATTGGTTTCAAAAACAAGCAGAGGGGAGGTGGTCAGAAGAATAGACTCAGAGGGTTTCCCTTCTTCCTTGCTATGCTGGGGCCGGTTCCCAGGGTCTCATGCATGCGAGGCAGGTGCTCTACCACTGAGCTATGTCCTTGGTGTTGTGTTCTTACCTTCACACAGAGCTTTCTAGGAAACCATAGAAGATTGATTCTAGTTTCCCCTCCTTCCCTCCCTCTGGATATCAAAACCCAAGGATCTCATGTTTCTTGTATAAAAGAGTGTAATATCATCGTAGAACCTACAACTCTACACATGTGTATGCTTCTTTAGACTCATTAGAACACCGAATGCAATGTGAATGCTATGTAACTAGTTGTCATACTTTATTCTTCAGGGTATAATAATGAAAACACTTGTTCATGTTTAGTTCAAATGTGGTTTTGGGGTGTTTTTCAATACTGTTAATCTTTGGTGGGTATGTAGAACTGACTGTATGTTAGTCTGATGGCAGTAGAATTGAGTAAAAATACAGAGGAATACATTTGTGATATGAGGACAAAATATTAGCATTCAAAGGAATTTCCTTACTTGTATTTTAGTAATCTATCAAGTCATATGTCCATGTCAAATATAGAACACATTTGAGTAGCACTTGATCAAGCGCTTGCTTAGAAGGATGCCTGGCAAATAGCACGTATTGTAAATATGTTTGGTAGATGAACAAATGCAACTGTATAAACTGTGACTTTAAGTAGATTAAAAACAAAATGTTAGTGGTATTGTATGTTTAAAGTATTACCAGTTTATTTACAGTTATTTAGAGAGTTTTATGATTCCCCCAAAGTGTCCTGGGCTCATAGTTGGGCCTTATGGGAGGTGACTGGAGCATGGGTGTGATGCTCATCACTGGACTGACCCACGGATGGTTTTATAGTCCATGTGAGTTGGGAGGTGAAGCTGGTGGGAAGAGATGGTCCTTGCGGACGTGGCCTGGAAGGATGTATATGTTACTTCCTCTCCGCCTCCTACCCACCGTGTCATGACTGTTTTTCCTCTGTGATGCTCTTCTTGCTATATTGCCCTGTTTTGGAACAAGCCTTCTGAAAGACTTCTGTAAACTTCTGTAAACTGTGAGTCAGAGTAAACCACTCCTCCTTCCAATTGTGGGTGTCAGGTATTTTGTCCCAGGGATGAGAAAGCCACTAAATGGGAGGCACTAACTTCTGTCAAGGCTCCCATAGGTCCTCAGGCAGACTTAAGTACTCATATATTTTCAAGCATTTTTGTATGAATTCCCATTAAGTAATCATAGGTGTCACATTGTTTTGCAGCATCTCAAATGTCCTATGAAGTATCCCTAGGGGCAGAAGACTGTGAACTTGATTTCCAGAGGATGGAAGCATAGCCAGAAGCATCTTCAGAAGTGAAAAATGTCTTCACAATGTCATTTTTCACCCTAAAAAAGTGTGCACATTTTGCATTCTATTCCACAATGTCTCCAACTTTGTCTAATACTAACAATTATCTCTACTCTCCCACTGAAAGTATAAAATTGAAGAGATTCTCCCCAGATGACACTAAAGCAATTTAACGTTCTATAATTCTTCCTGCCACTCATTAAACAATTAGAGGCATTTTGCAGAACTTGTGGTGATTTTATCCAAGAAGGGCACAGTAGTTCATTATAAGGAGTTGAATCTAGCTTTGGTCAGGAAATAATGAGGTCTTTGGGGCATAAGGATAGTTACTTAATCAGCATCACCCTATGCTTACCCATGTTCAACTGGGGTTTTTTTCCTGAATTATTTCTGTGACACTCCAGGATTTTTATATCATCTGAAAATGCATGGAAAAAGCACACAATTGTCAGGAAAAGCACCACCGTGAAAGGGACTTGTGCCCTTGGTAAACCACTTCACTTTGTTCTCCTCAACCATTAAATGAGGAGCTTAACCTCAGTGATCACCAAAATCAGTTCCAGCTACTAAACTCCTGTTCTTAGTACAGGGAGCAGTATTAGCTGTCATATCACTAATGGTGCAAATAGCTGGTGAAAACAACTGGAAGACAACAGCATGCTCAGGAATCTTAATAACAGCGTGTTTTCTCTCTTGCATTATGCATCATGTATTTGAGTTGGAATAATATTCACTTTTTTTATTTCTTGAGACAGGGTCTCGCTTTGTAGTTCAGGCTGGCCCTGAGCTCACTATGTAGCCCAGGCATGCCTCGAACTCAGCAATCCTCCTGTCTCTGCCTCCTGAGTGCTGGGATTATAGGCATGAACCACCACGCCTGGCACTGTGGAATAATATTTACTTTTAAATAAGCATTAGCGTAGTGCCAGATGCTCTTCTAAAAAATTTTTTTTGACAGGGTCTCGCTTTGTAGTTCACGCTGGTCCTGAGCTCCCTATGTAGTCCAGGCAAACCTGGAACTCAACAATCTTACTGTCTCTGCCTCCTGAGTGCTGGGATTATAGGCGTGAGCCACTACGCCCGGCACTGTAGTATGTGGTATTGATGGCTGGTGGGTGTGAGTCACCACGCTGAGCATTGTTGTATGTGGTTACTGGGGATCCAGCCAGGGACCTTGCACTTGCCAGGCAGGCCCTGGAACCACTGAGCTAAATCTCTGGCTCATCTTCTCAGTTCTTTACAAATGATCTTATTAAAGTCTCATTAGCTTGTATTAGAATGAGATGGGTCCTATCATAAACCCTGTTTTACAGATGGACAAACAGAAGATTGGGGAGGTTAATGAAAACCTGGCTCCTGCTCTGTTCTCCTAACTGTTGTGTGGTGCTGCCACTCTGTCAGGATAGAGGGTGGATTTTTCTCCTGCTGTGTGGTTGTGCTATAAATGGCATGGCATGAATAAGATATGGACCCTACCCTCTTGGAGTCTAGAGTTCACTGGACAAAAGAAACCCACAAACATTGAATCACAGAGTCCTTTCTGACACACAAGTGAAGGGTTGGAACGGTGGAGGAAAGGGTGATTCGATCTGGTTAGGGAAGCATGGAGGGCAAGATGGAGGTGTTCAGAAATGGCTTTGAAGGAATTCTGGACTAAGAATTGTAGGATGTTTTGCATTTATCAGAAAGAGAAGGGTTTAGGGATGGGTATAGGAGGGAATTCCAATCAGAGGGATCAAAACACATGGAAGTATGACAAAAGGCTTCATAGATCTCAAGAAGGCCCCACTCTGGTGAAAGCACTCCAGTGGCTTCCCCAGATAGCACAAAAACAGCAGAATACTCCATTCTGCTTTACAAATCTCTTTGGAGTTCCTTGAGTATCATCACTTGAGAGCTTAGAGCAAGGTATTTGTTGATTTTCTATTCTCTACAGTAATAAAATACAAAGTAGGCTTGCTACGGATGGTTTTATGAAGCAACCTCTTTTCCTTGAAGTGTCTATTGTTGCATTGGACACATAGAAAGAAGCTCTAGACATAGAAAACATACACGTTTCTCTGGCATAATATTACTTCCTAGTCCTACCATGATGACCTTATACAGTGTCAGCATTTACACTATATCCCAAAGTATAGCTTTTACCCTTAAGTAAATGAATATTTGTGGAATGCCAGATTGAAAGAGAATTGGAGGGCTCTATACATTTCCTGAGGAACAGCTAAGAACAAAACATTGTTTTGATTTTTGGCTGAATACTGAAGCATTCTTTGAACTCTCACTATATGCAAAATGTGGGAAATTGTGTGTTATAAACCAACAAGGAGCTCATCTGAGGTAGAGGTGATGGCTTGAGCAAAGATAAATATGCACAGGAGAAAAATCATGGATGGCAGGTCAGAAGTAGAGGGGTTGTGTTGGCAAAGAAAGCTGTTCTTGGGAAAACTGCTGTCAAATATCCTGATAAAGATGAGCCTTATTAAAATAAATGGACATGTAGAAAAAATGTACTGGTACTTAAAAATAAATAATCCAGTCAGTTTAGGCATTGAATATTTCACAATCCAGTTTCTGAGAAAGTGTCCAAGTGGCTTTGCTGAATCGTTCATTCCTTCTTCATCTATTACATACTCAGTTTCAGGCATGGGGTTGGGTTCACCACCCTACAATACAGGATAAACACAGATCTGGTTTTGCAACAAGAAATTGTACAACGATAAACAAATATACACATATCCTATTGTTGGTAATAATGCATTCATTCCCAGAATAAAATGTTGCCTGTGCGAATAAGGAAGAGAGATATTTTTAGAGAGGTTCTCTCCCTGCTTTGCAATAGGAAAACAGCACCTGCCACATTTGGCACAAAATGATCACCACTCCCTGGCAGACGGGACCATGAACAACTGACTCAGCGGTGACGGGCGATTTCACAACCAGTAGCAGTAGTTTTGTGTGTAGGATTTCAGCGCCCAAAGTCTGCTGTAACTTTGTGCTAATTCCTAGAGATATTTTCAGTAGCTTGTAGTTACAAGAACAAAATTGTGAACAGCAAAAACATAAAAGACAGATTTTGTAATCCATAAAACTCAATGGGGATGTGCTTTATTTATTGCAGAATCAAGTTTAAAGTTTTTAAGGATATTCTTTCTCAGGGTTTGCTTAGGTGCCAACTGAGAAGAAATAAAATGTATATTTTTGCTTATATGCTTAGTCCATTAAGAGTGGGTCTTATCATTTAATAGTTTAATAGATGTCAATTTGCAACCCAGATTATATTTTCTTCCTTAGTATTTTTTTAATTGAGAACATACTTTCTCTTGGAAATATATCCACATGTGAAAAGAAATACTGAATGTGGGCACTATTACTTACTTTATTATTTCATTTTTGAAATTCCTTGATTCAAGTGGAAAATTAGAAAAAGCTCACCTACATAAAAATGATTACAGTCAGTAAGTACAAAACAGCTGAGTGGTACTAGGTGCTGTCCCTTTATGTGATGCGATCTGAGTGACCATTCCGTCTAGTCAGAGCGGATGGTTGACCTTATGATAAAGCGCATCCTCGTGATTAACATCAAACTAGGAAACGGGGCATTTAAAACACAGGGGCGAAGTGCTCGTAGGCAGCTCTTCTTATTAGATCTTGTGAGTTCCCTGCGTTTCTGCAACCTGTGCAGGGCAGGGAGAGGCGGGGTGGGAAAGTTGCACCGTGGACCTCGCTGGGTCTCATAGTCTCCCAGCTGGTTCTAATGACAGCAAATTGCCATGTTTAAAATTAGTATAGATTTGCAACCTCTGACATAGCCTTTACCACTTGTATCAAAGTGATTATGAAAGTGCAGAAGAAAATCTTAAACATATATACCACTTAAGATTATAGGAAAAAAAAAGAGCTTGTTGTCTGAATGTGAATTAAAAATTACCTGTTCCTTTCCCTTTTCTGACACATGTACACTTTAGGGCCTCATGCAGACCTACTGAAAAACTAGGAAAATTCTGTGATTCTTCTCACAATATTCAAATAGCAGGGCCTGATATTCCTTTCTGGACCAGTGGTGACTTTAAAGATAGCAGTGGCACAAAAATTCTATCTTTTTAACATCCATTCATGAAAGCTTACTAGAAAGCAACAGAGTTGGAAGAAGAGGGTGGGTGTAGGGAGGGTCCCATTGCTTGGTACAGAGAAACAAACAAACAGATAATCCTGGGTCAGGGTCTTACTTCTTCCATCTAATACATAAGAAGCTTTGGCAGCGTGATATGTTCTTTCCGACTCTCAGTTTCCTATTGTAATACATGTAATAGTATTTATCTTGCAAAGTAATTGTATAGATTTGAGAAAGAAAATCTCATTATAGTATCAGAGCATAGTGAATTATTGTTATAGTCCCTTTGGCTGGCTGTAACAACATACTATAGGTTGAGTAACTTATTAAATAACAGAAATCTACTGCTTATTGTTCTTAAGACTGGAAAGACCTTTCCCCCAAAAGGCAGCAGGTCTGGTGTATGGTAAGGGCTTGTTCTGTTTTCTCTTTTTCTTTGTGGCTACACAACAGAAGGCACAAAGTAGCCTTCTTTACAGACATGGTAACTGTGAGTCACCCTGTCATCATCATCATCATCATCATCATCATCATCATCATCATCATCATCATCATCATCATGATGTGTACTTCCCAACAGATAAAGTATCAGAGTTAAAGGAAGAGACCAGAAGCTAGATGACCAGTGCAGGGCATGTTGGGGGTGTGGTTTTTAGTCATTAGGTTGGTTCAGTGTTCTAGAAACACTGTCATGGGTGCAAGGAGAACCCCTCTCATCACAATTGATATTTGACTGCTGGGAGTTAGAATGAAGCAATGTGTCTAACATCCTTTCCAGATGTGGATCTAAGTCGGAAAGGTCCAACACCCGAGTAAGAAGTGAACAAGGGAAATCTATTTGCATGAGTTTTTGCAAATATTTCACTCAAAGGGAATGTGGTAGGGGAATGTAATGAGGGGGAAAGAATAAATATGATTTGGAAAGAAAAAGAAACAGCATGTATAATAGGGGTGGGGGGTTTGGGGTGGGTAGGGATATGGGTAAAAATGAAAATTAACTTCTGTCATATACTGGTACAAATTCCCTAATATTGAGTGTGATAATGACTTGTATGTAAAATGTACCAATAAAGAATTCAATAAAAAATTTTACTGCATTTAAAGATAAAATAGTAAAAACATGGAGCATTTGGAAAAAGATTATAGAATTGGGAAGAACAAACATGTTTCTAAAGACTCAGAAAAGACACATCTCAGAAAACAAAGTCTACAAGATCAAGAAATCTGGTAGGTTCACTATATCCTCAATTAAATTTGAGAAGATTTGAGAATTGAGACATGAACTCATGAATAGAAAATACTGATATTAGGAACTAGTAGAATAAGGTAAGGAAATCATACAATTAAAAATTACTAAAAACAATACAACAATATAATTCAGGGCATAGGCAACAGGTTTTGAATGTAACTATGTGCTTTATATTAACTAACTTACTGAATTTCTATTCTTCCTTATAAAATAGTAGTATTATTTTCTGCCTTTTTTTTTTTTTTTTTTTTTTTTTTTTTTTTTTTTTTTTTTTTTTTTTTTTTTTTTTTTTTTTTTTTAGACAGGGTCTCACTTTGTAGTTCAGGCTAGCCCTGAGCTCACTATGTAGCCCAGGCAAGACTCGAACTCCGCAATCCTCCTGCCTCTGCCTCCCAAGTGCTGGGATTACAGGCATGAGCCACCACGCCCGGCACTATGGTGTGTGGTGCTGATCGCTGGAGGGTGTGAGTCACCATGCCCAGCATTGTTGTATGTGGTTACCGGGGATTGAACTCAGGACCTTGTGCTTGCAAGATAGGCACCAGAACCACTGAGCTAAATCTCTGGCCCCTATTTTCTGCCTTTTTACAGACAAGAAAACTAAGGAACAGATTGGTTCAGAAATTCACCCAAGGTCCCAGAGCCAGTCAAGGTCACGGGTGTTCTCTCAACTGTTTTGAATCTGGGTGATCCTAACAGTGTGGCCTTAGTTTGTGAACCATACTGCTTGAAAGCAGTTAGAGCAGAAATAACACTACTAAAAATTGAAACAGAGAAAAAAGACAAACCTAGGAGCACACATAGAATTTAAAGAACAGAAGGGAAGCGATGAAAGAGAATAAAAAGCCAAAACCTCGAGAAAACAGATTGATAAGCAAACCCAGGAGTTTTAGGTCCTATTTATTGGGAAACAAATAGAATAGAAATAGTGACTAATATCATAATTGATAGAAATTTTCTTGGGTTGGAAAAATGTCTTTTTGTATATGGATAGATAGGGCCCCATCATCTATCTATGTATTCCAAACAAGGTCTAAAAAATAGTATACACAAAATGTGTACCAGTAAAGTTCTTACTGAAAGGAAAAGAAACACTCAAATATTCAGAAAAAACAAAAACAAAAAACCATTGGATTTAGAGCTTTTAAAATTATTGCTAAACATTAGCAGATAACTGAATAATATTTAGAGTTTTAAAAAAAGGATTGTCACAGGAACTACATCTAAATAACTTATGTTACATGTGTGCAGAGTTAACAGAAAAAAAACTGTATCCAAGAACTCTGAAAATAATTTGCATCTTAAGCAACACTTGAAGGCATATTTCAACAACAAACAATTAAAACAAAAATAGAGTTTTCTATAGTAATGACTGAAATCATTCATGACAGGGTGGCAGTGGCAAGAATGTGTATTTCTACACCAGCTCATGCAGATCCAGACAAACTCATAAGGCCACAGTAATTCCACAAAGGTTATGTTTCAAAGATGAGATCAGTGATTTTTTCCTATAATTGGCCGGTTTGTAATTTCTTTTTTTAAATTGAATTCTTTATTGGTACAATTTATATACATCTCAAAATCACGTATAACACTGGGGAATTTGTACCAGTATATGACACAAGTTAATTCTCATTTTTACCAATATCCCTACCCACCCACACCTCCTCATCCCCTTTATGCATGCTCTTTTATTTTCTTTCTGTATCGTATTTATTCCTTCCCCTCATCACATTCCCACACCAAGTTTCCTATAGAAATTTTCTACTCTATAAAAGCTGTCATACTTTCTAGAGCTCATTTGCATCTACAGGTGTTCATGCCAAAGAGAAGATCCGGAAATTGTCTATCTGTGATCTATTGATTTCACTTATTAATATATCCTCCAGGTGTCTCCATTTGCACCTAAATGGATTGATCTTGTCATTCCTTTTGGCAGAGTAATACTCTGTTTTATAAAAAAACCACATCATCTTTGTCCACTCTCCAGTTGATGGACATTTGGGTTGTTTCCAAGATTGAGCAATCACAAACTGAGCTGCTATGAACAAGGGTGTACATCTGTCTTTCCAATGTGATTTTTAAAATTCTTTTGGGTATATTCCTAGCAGGGGGATAGCAGGGTCAAATGGGACCCCTAGTCCTAGTTTTCTGAGAAATCTCCACACGGATCTCCGCAATGGTCGCACAAGTTTACAATCCCACCAACAGTGGAGAAGGGTTCCTTTCTGCCCACAACCATGCCAGCATTTATTGTTGGTTGATTTTGTAGTAGCAGCCATTCTTTGTGGAGTGAGATGAAATCTCAGTGTTGTTTTCATTTGCATCTCTTGAATGACCAGTGATGTTGAACATTTCTTCATATGTTTCTTGGCTGATTTGGCTTCTGCCTCTGAGAAGTGTCTGTTCATTTCAGATGCCCATTTTTGAATTGGGTCTTTAAACTTGGGGAGGCTGATCTGTTTGAGTTCTTTATATATTGTAGATAATAGCCCTTTGTCTGATACACAGCTAGTAAAGATTTTTTCCCATGTTGTTGGTTGTCTTCTAGCAGTGCCAGCGACTTCTTTGGCTGTGCAGAA
>PVIC010036839.1:0-18376 GCA_004025085.1 Thryonomys swinderianus
GAGGAGGAGGAGGAGGAGGAGGAGGAGGAAGAAGAAGGAGAAGAAACAAAGACTAGAAACAAGACCAGGGAGGGAGCAGGTGGGCGGCAATAGGGGGAATGAGGGCCTACACCCGCTCTGCGGCACCACCTCAACCAGCTCTTCTATTTCAGGCTGCAGATCCAATGAAGGCAAGCGGAGCTGCTGGCCAGACAGGGCACCGGCTATGGGCACTGAACTGGTAGCAAGCTCAGAGCTTCTCCTCTCAGGGCTGCTCCTTAGAGGTAAAAGGAAATCATTGTCCCAACATGCTCTTTGGAGAAAATTAAAAACAGCCCAAGAGCTGAGCTCTCCTGGCTTCCTATCCCAAGTCAGAGAGACCCAAGAAAAAGAGAGAGAAGCTAAATTGAAGTCTCCTCTGCGGGGGGAGAGCTGAGGGAACACCGAATAGTATTAGACTTTCAGGAGTGGTCTCTGAGCCACTGCACGGGTGTCTTTCTGAGCTGCTCAACCAAATCCTTTCAGCTGCATAATTAACAAGCAATAGGCATTTGTTTGGGAGCCTGGAAAGTATACGATGGAGGTGCTGGCAGGCTTGGTGTCCAGCAAAGACTATCCAGCGCCATAAATGACGTGTTGTCACTGCACTGTCACCTAGCAGCAGGGCCCGAAGGGCTGGGCGCTCCCTTTGACCTCCTGTGTAAGGCCCCTGCCCACGGGACTGAATGCCCCCCCGAAAGCCTTACCCCTTGACACATTTATATCAGTGGCCAAGTTGGGACATAGGAATTTGGGGGAACCCATTCAGACCACAGTGTGATGCTTGTGTTTTCACAGAGCAGGGCTTTCCAGCTGGAGCAGTGGCTCTGGGTCCTTTGCCGAACGCCTCCCCACCCGTCCAGGGACCCGGTGTCTGCTTGAATCATGGACTTTCTTTGTGGAAGCCGTTAGCAATGTACAGAGGAGTAGGACAGGCTCGCGACAGAGCGTATTTTCCATGTGGACTAAATGGAGCTTCCAGGTTGAAAGAGGGGTCAGGGTGCCTCAGCTTCTCCTAAGGATGTTCCCATGTTTGGGGTCCTCCGCTTTCTAGCTTGATAGAAAAATCCAACTCAGCCGTGGGGTTTCCTGTGTCTAGATGCTTGTGAAAGGGCCAGCTAAGCACCCCACTTGGTGTTCTGCAGGGCTCTGCAAATAGAACTGTGAACACACGGCCCGCATTCCTCCCAGAAGTCTGCCTCTGGGCCTTTGGGGTCGCTCTCCAGCCCTCCGGGCAGCCAGAGCCCGCGCACTGGCATTAGTAAGTATTCAAAGAGAAACATATTTTTGTGAAAGGCATTAAAAGGCAGCCGCTAAACGTTATCTGTCCAGGCTCCCGTGTATTTGCCTGTCGCCAGGGGGAGCCGAGGAGCAAAGAGTGTGGGTGCAAGGCTTTCTTCCTGGGCGGGAGGCCCAGCACTGCATCCCTTCCTCGGGACACAGTGGACATCAAAGACCCCTCCAGCTGCAGCTGGAACATTGGCTCTTTTCAGAGGAAGCCTGAGAACAAAGAAAAGTCCCTTAACAATTGAGGGAAGTAAATGGATAGGAAGTTTTCTGACTTAATAGAAACAGTATTTTAAATCGGGCCTTCTATTTTTAATTAGACAAATGTTATCTCTGCATATTCCAAGCAGCTAATCTTTGAGAGTATTTGTTAGGCAGGTTTTAGCACGTGTGTAATTTGTACACCAGGAAAATATATTTCATATAATAAGACCAACTTTTCAAAGGGATGAGAAACATACCTATGTGTAGAGAGAGCAAAGAAAATTTAAATCCTGGGTAATGCAGAAACAAGCAAAGAAAATAAATTTTCCTGAGTTCCTTATACATAATATAGACGTGATATAGAATGCTAGTAACTGTTGGCGAACAGTGGAGTCAGGATTCGATTTTGTTTTCATGAGATTTTCAGTAAGGAATGCTACGCCTTGGGGCTGGCGCTCAGGTTCAGGAGTCTCTGTCCGTGCTTCGTTCGTGAGACCTGTGGCTGGGGTGTTCAGGGCTCCCTGCAGATGCGTGTTACACTGGGCGTGTGCAACGTGCAGCCATGTGTTTCAGGTGAGATGCTGGTGAACACACTGCACTTCTTAGCACAGTGACCAGCGCCTCCATGTCGCATTCTGGGCACTTTCCCATCTCTTTGAGTTGCCCAGGGCTCTTTAATGCCCTGTGTTTGTGCCACGGTGCTCACCTGGCATCCTGCCACACCACCAGCTTCACCAGCCCCTGCTGTCCCTCTCCGGGGAGGGGCTGTCCAGAAGGCCAGAGTCTCCCTCCCTTTAGACCCTGTAAAAAGAGCAGCTGATCGCATCCAACTTTAAGAAGAGACTTGAAAATAGTTTAGAGTTAGCCATTGCTCTCATCTCTCTGGTTTTGAGTAATGTTTCTAATAAGGCTAGTTTTAATTCATACATTTACTTTACAATGTAAGATTTTCAAACATTAGTTAGTTATCTCTGGCCTCCACTTTTCTGTACGTATGACCAAAGCTGTGTAGTTGCAGGTCACATGGTGTTCTACAGAATTTTATTCTTTATCTAAATTTCACTATGTTTTGCTTAACAATTTTTTTCTTTAAATATTCCTGAACATGCACTCTCTTAAAGATTTTAATTACTTTTGGAAGAAAAGCCCAAGTGAGAAGAACAAAAAGTCATTATGGACTGGGTTTAACAAAATCCTATGTGCTGACATTGCCATATATGGAAGAAATCCCCACAGTTCCCATTTCCTTGTTCCTCTTCCCATGCAGTCCACCCAAGGAACCACAGCTGCTCAAGACCCCAGTACCTGTCCTCCCCACAGGAAGAGCTGAACTGTCAGGACCATCTTAGTAATGTTTGCTCCTTTGAAGGGTCTCAGAGACTTCTATTTTCCCATAGTTCTTTCTTTTTGTATTTTCCTCTTTCATGCCTGTCCTTCTTTCCTTTTTAAAGTTTTATCTCATGTTGAATGTGTGCACAGAAGTTGCAGGGAGTTGGGTTTTACTTTGTAATATGAGTCAAAGATAATGTATGGAGGTAAACTCTTTTACAAGTGAATTCATTCACTAGATTTTTAAGGTAGAACAGAAACAAGTTTCGTATACATTATTTGAAGACAATTGAAGATTTCCTATTTTGAATAAGGAAGGGTTAGGTTAATCCAAAAGAGACACATGAAGAGGGCTTAGATTTCAAGTTTTATATGAGAAAATATGGTTGTGGTTTTCTCCTCTCAAATATATGATTAAATCAGCATTGACTAGATCCTTGTGACTGGACCATTGACTTGAAAATAAAACTGAACTTTTGTTTAACACAGGGATTACTGTTAGTGAAGTTAGAAGGTAGGCTTTCTGTCTTGGATAACTAAAAAGGTGAAACAGATAGCAAAATCTCCAAGACTTATTAACTCATCTAGGTTTACCTCATTTTTTTTCATGCTTTTGCCATTTATGTTCTCATGTGACTTTTTATTAGCACGACCACTGTGGATTCTACAACCAAGTGAACTTAAGGCCCTAATGACACAAATATAATAGTAAGCAGTATCTCTCAGTTCCAAACCTCACTGTCTAGTTCAGACCATGAAGAAATAAGTATTTGGGGCAAGAGACTTAGCTCAGTGGTCCAGCACTTATCTTGCAAGCGCAAGATCCTGAGTTTGATCCCCGGTAACCACATACAACAATACCAGATGTGGTGACTCACACCCACCAGCAGTCAGTACTACATACCACTATGCTGGGCGTGGTGTCTCATGCCTGTAATCCCAGCACTCAGAAGGCAGAGGCAGGAGTTCAAGGCTTGCCTGGGCTACATAGTGAGCTCAGGGCCAGTGTGAACTACAAATCGAGAGACCCTGTCTCAAAAAAAAAAAAAAGTTTTCATATACACTGTTTTCCTCTGGATTTTTTACTAAGGATTTCCTCCTTTCTTTGGATGACATAACTAAACTATACTATGTCGTTTTTCACGCAGGGTAGCCACTGATCACAACGTGGATAATACAACTGAAATACTCAGGGAGTGGCTGAAAAATGTACAGAGATTCTATCACTATGTGGAGTGGAGGCCAATGGACGAGCCAGAGTGAGTAATAAAGCCAGTTTTATGAACTCATTAGTTTTCTTTTCTCCTTAACGCTAGCCATTTGGATTGCCAGCCTTGAGGGCATGTGTGGCTTTTCATGGGCTTGGATCTCTTTATCCAAAGGCGTTATAGTTATCTACCATGTTTTTCCAGTCTTCAAAGTTCCCTCCTCCTCTTCTCTCCCACGGCAGCCAGCTCAGTCAGGTATTTGTTAGTTCATAAATAAATTACTACTGTGTGTGTGTGTGTGTGTGTGTGTGTGTGTGGTATGTGCATGGGTAATGAGGAGTGAACCCAGGGCCTCAGGCAAGCACTCTATCACTCAGGTCCATCTGTAGGGTTTTTGTATTTTATTCTTTGAGACGGGGTCTTGCTAAATTGCCAGGATGACCTTCAACTTTCATTCCTTTCACCTCAACCTCTCCAGCAGCTGGCATTACAAGTGCACAGTACTGTTCCCAGCTTGTATTTTTATCTTTTGTATTGTTTCTTGACATTTTGAACATAAGACTTTTATACTTAAGGGGCCATAATCAAAAGTTTTTGGACTTTCTATTCACACCTTGCTTGTTTCACTTATCATGCATTGGCCATTGTTAAACAATAATAATTAAAGGGCTTTATTTTTTCATTTTGTATTTCTTTATTTATTTATTTTTGAGACAGGGTTATGGTTAGGGGATCAAACCAAGGACCTTGTGCTTGCAAGGCAGGCGCTGGAACCACTGAGCTAAATCTCTGGCCTGGGCTTTATTTTTTTAACTGCCTAGTATTCATTTAGGGATGCACCAGAATTATTTGGTCAACATCCTGCTAATGGACATTTAGGTTATTTCTAATCATTTTTTAAGTTTCTTTCCCATCTTAACCATGGCAATTTCTTAGTCACTTGTACATCCAAGTCACCCTACACACCATAGTATCAAATCTATCTACCTAAAATACAAATGAAGTGTTTTCATTTTTCTATTACAAAAGCTCTGGTGGATCTCAAATAACTATAGATCGAAGTTCAAATATCTAAGACTTTTAATAATTAAGAGTTCAAAAGCTTGACATTCACATTTCCTGTTTCTTCCAGCAAGAAAATCTGCTTTATCTCAAATGTTCCTTTTATTTTCAAGCCCCAAACTTTTGCTCATGCATGTCCTGGAGATACCTTTCCTTCTCTGTAACCAAGTTTTATGCTAAATCATACCTACTTACAAAGACTTAACCTTTCAGTGATTGGATTGCGCATTTATACATCATTCTTTTCGATACAGTACACTTATTAAGAATTGTTAACTAACTGCACAGTTTGTGTATTTTTTTCTAAATAAATTGTAGGTAATTTGCCAGGAGCTAGATCATGTATACAATTTATAATTCCCCTCAATGTTCTATTCTCTGCAGGTACTAAATTAATATTTTTGGATGAACAAATGAGTAGCTCAGATCAAGAATAAACCTATTTAAAATTTACTGTAAATGTTCCCAAGGCCATTATAGTTCCACTTTAAACAACTGTGTAAGTAGAATAAATGAGTTGCCTTTTTTTCTCAGTGTAAGTCATGTACTGAAAGCCAAATTTGTATATAATACTAACGAAAGTCATCCCAGGACAAATTTGATTTTTAGTCTCTCTCTGTATTTAGTATATCCAAACACATGGATATACTAAACATTTAACAAAAAGTTTGAATATTATAAAAGATTTTAAACACTCTTTTGAAGTGTCCTGCAAGGAAGTTTTGCTTCTTTAAAAAAAAAAAACAAAACAAAACTGCGGGCCGGAGGGTTAGCTCAGTGGTTCTGGCGCCCGCCTCGCAAGCGCAAGGTCCTGAGTTTGATCCCTAGTAACCACATACAATGCTGGGCGTGGAGACTCACGCCCACCAGCAATCAATACCACATACCACAGTGCCGGGCATAGTGGCTCACGTCTGTAATCCCAGCACTCGGGAAGCAGAGACAAGAGGATTGCTGAGTTCGAAGCTTGCCTAAGCTACATAGTGAGCTCGGCGCCAGCCTGAACTACAAAGCGAGAACCTGTCTCAAAAAAAAAAAAAAAAAAAACTGCACAGAAAGACTCTGTGTACCTACCTCACATTCTGATAATGTTCTCTGCAAACAGATTTTTTGACTACATGTATTATATGCCAAGGTCAGTGTGAAAAATATTAGGGAAGGCATTGCTTTTTGGCAGTATACTGAGAAAAACAGGAATTTCACTGATTTTTGTTAGAGCAGTAATTGGGGAAGACATTCCAGAGACTTCCTGTACTATACGTAGTTTTATTAACCTTATTTGTTTAGTTACAGTCTCATTTTTATGCTTATTATATTTGCTGTATATAATGATTATACTATTGTGGAGATCGGTGCATGTACATAATACATTTTCATGATCTTTCTTCCTCTTGTCCTCCCTTCCTTTTCTCCTCCCTCCTCCTCTAGTGCTTGTTCCCATTTGCAGAGGATTTATCTCCTATTTCATATTATCTGTCTTCTATTTTGCTCATTAAATTATTTGTATAAGAGAAAGCAAGCAGTCTTCATGCGTGGTGTCAGCAGTCTCACAGCTGTGATTTTTCATTTGTTACAGCAAAAGTACAGTCAACACAGCTACAAAGGCTTGAAGTGTGGCCAGTTTGGGAGGTACTGTGACAGCACCAATGTCCATACCAGTTGAGCGTTTTCAGAAGAATAGTGGAGGGTCCATTGACCCATTTACTTGCCCTTGAAGTCCTGGATCAATTCCAGTACCAAAGTTAAAAAGACTTGGCCTGTGTGGCTGGTTTGGGGATATTAAAAGAAATCCTTGGACACTACTGTATATGTCTGTTTCCTGCTCCATGACCTCACTCGATGTGTTAAGGTCTATGGGATCATTTACTGAGACTCCACCGTCTAAACCAAGCTTTTAGCTTTCCTGAGAACCTTTGGTTTTTGCACTGAAATTTATATCAATATACACCAAATTTATTTGATGGCAGGGTATATTTTAAAAGCATCAAAGGGCATCAGCTTTGGGGCTAAGCTGCCTGGATTTGAATTTGACTGTGCCCCCCATTAACTGTAGCATTGGGCAAGAGTTTGACCTACTGCACGCCAATGTTCTCATCTGTGAAATGGCGAGTAGTGGGTCATAGGACACTTATTAGAACCTACTGAAATATTTCACATATTGACTCTTGTGTGCAGTAAGTAGCAAGTTTGGCAACCTCTCATTGCTCTAGTTTTCTTATCTGATATGAGAATGGTTATGGTAATAACTGTACTTATGCCTAGCATTGGTAGAAGACTAAACGAGTACGTATGTATAGCCATCTAGGTCATAGTCCCGTACCCACAGGCACACAATAGTTATAAACTGTTCATTTCACCCTCTTTTCAGGTCCTATCCTGATGAGATCGGGCCAAAGCACTGGCCCAGCTCCCGGTTTGCACATGTCATGAAACTACGACAGGCAGCCCTTCGGACTGCGAGAGAGAAATGGTCAGACTACATCCTGGTAAAAACCGATGCTTGATTTCTTGGCAACTGTTATCCAGAGTGTCCAAATAAATTGTCCAAAAACCAGGACCATGGGAACAATCAAAACAACCTTCGTTTAGACAATGACAGGCTCACAAAAAAATCCTGGTAATTTAGTTTGGTGATGCCTGGACTTCACTTCAGGCTCATTCCCGACAAACCAAATTCTTGAACCACTGGTTCTATTTTATTTTATGTAACATGCAAAAAGATGCTTGAGTCTTTTTATTAGGTAAAGCAATATAAATTATCTTAAGTTTGCAGAAGAATTTTTAAAATATGGGATAATGATTATATGAGAACACCTCGCAAGCTCTGTCCCCTTTTGCTGCTGGTGACATGGAGAATGAAATCTCTTGTTTGGCTTCCGTGTTGCTTCCAGTTCTGCTGAGCTTTTGTGAGAGTTCTCTCCACTGAGAGCTTTCTTTGTTTTCCTTGGTTCAGAAAAATGCTGGAATTGATGACGACAGGAATGGAGGCATCCTTGTCTGCAGTAACCCTGTCTCAGCTGGAAAAGAGGAAAGCTTGGGAGAAAGTACCTCCTGCTTCCCTGAGAGATGCTTATTTTCTACAATTCCTAGTCAAAAGTTTTGCAGTATAACACTAGAAACACCACCAAGAAAGCAAAGCCAGTATCATTTTTATTAAATTGATGTATATCTGATTTCACTAGACTGTGATTTGTAGAGAGAATCAATACCTTTGACCTATGACCCTCTCTAGGCCCTCAGACACTCCTAATATAAATTAACGACTTATTGTGCACATTTTCAACACAAATGTTTCATTGAAATTTTCATATTGTACTGACAATATTTAACATTGTATGTAGCTATTAAAGATTATTGAAATAGATGAATACCAAACGACAAAATTCTAGGTAAGCAATTTGACTTTTATAGGAATGAACGCTTCTGATTACTTTTTTATTGTGATGAAAGATATGTGACATAAAATCAATCACATAAACCACACAATTCAGTGATCATTTATTTCTTATGGTAGAATCTGTTGTTACACTGTCTTTTATAAGGGTATCAATGTTAATATGGGCTACTGCTAAGAATGAGAATCAGAGTTAATATGGACTTCTACAAAGAAATTCATGCCATTTGGCTAACACAGATTGATATAATGTACTTTAAACAAAAATTCTACTTGGGACATTAAAATATCACTGATGGATCTGTTCTGAGCCATTCTAGCCCAGAAAATATAAATGGATCTGGCCATCTGCATGGACAGTGAACACTCAGTAAGCATTCTTGAATGAATCATTAAGGACTTGGAAGCTGTTAACATGTTCCATCCAAGACATCACCGAGGTTGGGTACTGGCTGAACCTGCACCCAGCTGCCAGCACCAGTCCGTTGCTCAGGGGGTCCCTGCAGAGCTGAGCAGGGGGAAGGTGGACTGAATGTATTCTGATGGAGCGAAAGCCACCAGCTGCAGTGGGCTTCACTAGGAGGATACAGAAACTGGCCCCACATCTCATGGTCCTTTACACATGTGGGATCATCCTTCAGCCATTACTGAAAAATGCCTTTGCACCTGAATTTCCTTTTCTTTGCTTAGTTCATAGATGTCGACAACTTCCTGACTAATCCACAGACTCTCAACCTTATGATCGCAGAAAACAAAACCATCGTGGCTCCCATGCTGGAGTCTCGGGGCCTGTACTCCAACTTCTGGTGTGGAATTACACCTCAGGCAAGTGGCTATTTGTAATTTTGGTTCACAAATGAGATTTGACAAGGTAATAGCATCTCCCTTAGGTTTTTCATGTTTTCTCTCCTTGATACATGGAAGTTACTAGAGCAAACATTTTCAGCAAAGGAGGTAAAGCCAGTTCGAAAACCTGTATGCTCCTCTGTATTAAATATTAATGTACATTCGAAAGAGATTGGCTTAACAGCTCAAAATTAACCAATAAAGTGTGCTGGAATTTTGTGCCCTCCCTCCCCTAATCAGGAATTTTTAATTTAGGAATTCAGAAATTTTAAAAGGAAAATTAACTTTCTGTCATTACCAAGTTATCATAAGAACACTATAGAAAAACTTAGAAATGGAAGAAAGTAAAACTGTAACAATAGCCATATTTATCCCTACCGGTGTAAGAACACTATAAGGATGAGTTTGCATGTTTTTTTAAAATTCTTTATTGGTACAATTTGTATACATCTCACAATCACACATAACATCAGGGAATTTGTACCAATATACGACACATTAATTCTCATTTTTAACCCATATCCCTACCCACCCACACCTCCCCACCCCCTATATACATGCTCTTTTATTTTCTTTCCAAATCATATTTACTCCTTCCCCTCATTACATTCCCACACCAAATTCCCTTTATGTTTTTAATCATTATATTATCATTGTAGATGTGCTCCAGTTTACTCAACTTTCTCTTAGTATGAGCAACATTTAAGTTGTTCACAACTTTTAGCTACTATAATGACCATCGTGATTAATACAAATTTTTCAACATTTAAGGGTACTTCCTTAGGACACCTTCTTCAAAGTGTACTTACTGAGTCAAAGAGTAAAAGTATTTTGTTGACCTCAGACACAGGTTGGCTGCACTTCTTTCTACAGATCCTGTAGAAATTAAAACTGAGATGATAGCTCATTTTACCAAAACTCAGCTTGAAAACACAATATGAATTGCCTTCATTTCTTTCACGTCAAATCTTCAAAGTGTAGAACTCTGTTATAGTGAATGGTTATGACTGTTTGTATTTTTATTCTTTAATGAATTAAAGAGCTCAATTAAACTTATCAAATATATATATGTAGATAGATATAGATACCTGTGTGTATATATGTGTATATATGATTAAGAAGTACTAAGGGAGAAAATTAACTTACTAAATGTGTTTTCATGAAAGGGGTCTAAATTTTGTCTCTCTCTTATGTTTGGTTCAGTTTTGCAGAGGAATGTGGTGATCAATGTTTAATGACTGACTTTCCAGGGAAGAAAACCCTAATTGTTAACATTTGTCAATTTTTATGTTGTAAATACTCCCTTCTACTCATGGAAATTTAAATGCTATATAAGATAGAAAAATTAACTAAAATTCAGAATGCACTAGAGGATAATTATGAAAATATGAAAGCTGCTGTCATAGGTATTACTAGAATGGTAAAGATGAACATTATCTTTGTTTTTACAGATTTCAGGCTACCAACATGTCCACTGCTTTGCAGAATTTCTGAAAATTAATGATCGGTGGTTCTAACACACCATTTAATGAGGCATTTCCTCTTGGGTTGCAGTTACTTCCCTTACTTCCAAGAGATTTTGAATGATTTTTGTTATCCATATGGCTTTCAGAGAGACAATATATTTATGAATTCCATTCAGTTTCTGGGGAGAAAACATAATGGCAGCTTGGTGTGAAGTCTCAGTGAATAACCTGGAATGATTCATACAGCAGAATCACTTGATGGTTGTTTTTAATGAGTAATGCTTTGCCACCAGCAAGAGGGAGGACAGCCTAGTGACCACAGCCTCAAGTTTCTATTATTTCCTTATTTGTCTTAATTATTAAAAGCAAATAGGAGAACTGTGCTCACTTATTTTGCACAGTAAAACTCAATTTTGTTCAACTTAGAGTAATTTTAATTTTCTTCCTTCTATCCTTGGCTCCTAGAAGGGCAGGAACAGAAACGGTCAGTGACTTCATAAGCTCAAGGGAGGCCCTCATTTCCAGAACCTTCAAACACAGTCAAAACAAAATGACTTCGGTGTTGTCTTCCCAATAAACTGGAATTATTATCTATTTCAATTTTTTCTGAGACAGGGTCTCACTTTGTAGTTCAGGCTGACCCTGAGCTCACCATGTAGCCCAGGCAAGCCTTGAACTCAGCAATCTTCCTGCCTCTGCCTCCTGAGTGCTGAGATTACAGGAGTGAGCCACCACACCCAGCAGGAATTATTATCAATAAAACTAAATTTATGTGGAAAAAGTTTCAAACATGAATTCTTTTTTAAATTGATTTTATTGGTGCATTTTATGTATACATTATGATAGCACTCAACATTGAGAATTTGTACTAGTACATGACATGACCTAATTCTCATTTTTGTCCATCTCCCTGCCCACCCTACAACCCTCATCCCCCTACATACATAAGCTTCGTTTTCTTTTTTTAACCATCATATTTTTTCTTTCCCCTCCTTGCTTTCACCTACCTGATTTTTCCTTTGAATGTTTTCTATTTCACAATATCTAATATGTATTCTAGAACTAATTTACATCTTTAGTTTCTCATACCAGAGAAAATATGCAGTATTTACACATCTGTGACTTATTTATTTCACGTATGAGTTTCAAATTTTTCCTTTCCTCTCTTCCTTTCCCACCATCCTCACTCCGAGGATACTCTGCAATTCATTATTGTCATTAATTTTTCAAGTTTCTCATTAGGGAAACATTGTCCCTAAGAAGTCTAGAGTTTTTCATTGACATGAATCCTCAGGCAGCCCTTTGAAGATTCAGAGCTCCCTTTCTCCTATGGGGTACGCTCATCAGCGGAAGTGCTAGGAGGAAATAAGGAGCTTAACTATGGCCTGAAAGCAGTGGCTGGAAGACCATAAAATTGACTCTAAGGCTAATGTCATCTCAGTCTTCATTTGTCCTCCCTATCCTTCATTACATGATTAGTGTTAATGTTAACCATCGAGATACACACTGTATACCCAGGACAGGCACAGAGGCAGAGTTCTCAACAACATGCTAGAATGTGTGTGGTTAAAGATCACATGAAACCTGGGTGGGAGATTTAGCTCAATGGTTCCAGTGCCTGCCTAGCAAGCGCAAGGTCCCTGGTTTGATCCCCAATAATCATATACACAAATACTATGAGTAATCAGTACCACATACCACAGTGCCAGGTGTGGTGGCTTATGTTTGTCATCCCAGCACTCGGGAGGCAGAGGCAGGAGGATTGCTGAGTTCAAGGCTTGCTTGAGCTACATAGTGAGCTCAGGGCCAGCCTGAACTACAAAGCGAGACCCTGTCTCAAAATAAATAAATAAATAAATAAATAAAGATTACATGAAACTTTATGTGTCCAATGGGTGTTGTGCCCTGTCAAACATGGTGTTTAGTCCACTGAGCCTTCCATAACCTATACCACTTTTTAAAATGTTTTCTTAAAGCTTTTACATACTTTTAAGTATGACTTGTTGAGATTCATCTTCATCTTTTCTGGAAAGAATTGAGCTTTGTTCATAGTCGAGTTATAAGCAGAGGCCCTGGAATCTAACCTGCTGTCCTAGATTCTGTACTCTGTGAAAGCTAAGCCTGGGGCTGTCTTATTTTTTAAGTCCCCACAATTTCCCACAGTGCCTGGATTACAGCAGGTAGTCAGTGGATATTTGTTGAATGAATGGTTGGGTTTGGAGGGGAAACAACTGTGTTATGCCTAACGTGTTCAAAACCAGTGTGTTTGAGACCACAAAGGAAGAAGACTGGTTTTCCCGTGTACAGGTAGCAATTTCAAAAGATGAATCCCTGAGAAGTACAGAGACTGCACCAGAATGTCAAGTGAATAAGTTCAGTGAAAAAGGCCCTCGTTTGCATGCTAATTAACATCTTTGATTAAAAGTATTTTATATGTAGTCATTTTAATACTAGGCAGTATTTGTTGACACTTTTTAATGCTAAGGACTATTTCAAGTACTTTATAGTTTTATTCACTGGCTTTGCAGAAAACGCTCTGCAGTAGGTATCGGCATCATCCCTGTTTGGGAGCTGCTCTCCCATCGCCTAATACTCATATTTCATATATAACCATAGGGCAACATATAATATACCTCTGTGAAATCATTAAACCAAAGGATATGCTAACATCAAAGTTATTTCTGATACAAAGATCCCTTCGATGTTTGATAGAGATTGCATTTCTTGAGCTCATTAAGAAATTAGGCCGGACTGGAGGGTTAGCTCAGTGGTTCCGGTGCCTGCCTCGCAAGCGCAAGGTCCTGAGTTCGATCCCCGGTAACCACATATAATGCTGGGCGTGGAGACACGCCCACCAACAATCAACACCGCATATCACAGTGCTGGACGTGGTGGCTCACGCCTGTAATCCCAGCACTCGGGAGGCAGGGACAGGAGGATTGCTGAGTTCGCGGCGGCTTGCCTGGGCACCATAGTGAGCTCAGGGCCAGCCTGAACTACAAAGCGAGACCCTGTCTCAAAAAAAAAAAAAAAGAAAAAGAAAAAGAAATTCTTAGGCCAAAATAAGAGGAGTGAGGGTGACTTTGGAGATGTCTGCTAAGTGATGAGGACTTGGAGGAATCAGCCCGGTCTGTGACTGGGAAGGATGAAGCCCACAGATCGGAGAACAAAGCCCGCCTATTCGCTCTTTTACAGGGCTTCTACAAACGGACCCCAGACTACCTTCAGATTCGGGAGTGGAAGAGGACGGGCTGCTTTCCAGTCCCCATGGTCCACTCTACCTTCCTAATTGACCTCAGGAAGGAGGCCTCAGACAAGCTGACCTTCTACCCCCCACACCAGGACTACACCTGGACTTTTGATGACATCATTGTCTTTGCCTTCTCCAGCAGGCAAGCAGGTATTGTTTGGTTGTACTGCCATGGTAGAAACACTGAAAATGATTGGCTCTCTTATTTTTCACTTCTTATTAAAAAAAAAAACCAGCATGTGTAGTGGCCTGTCTTCCCAACACTCTGGGACTCTGGGGCAAGAGTATTGCAAGTTTGAGCCCAACCTGGGCAGCAAGACCTCATCTCAAAATACAAATTAAAAAAGGGCTGGAGATGTGGTTCCATGAGAAGGCCCTAGGTTCTTGACTGTGGGCCCAGAACCACAATTCATCATTCAGTCTGTCAATTCCCATTCAGCAAGAAAACTGCTTCCCTTTCGGGTAACATTAGCTGCCGTGAACTGTCTGCAGTGAGCGTGCAGGAACCCTTGATGTTGCAGACTTTTGAGGACTCATGACCAAGAGCCCAGACTGCCCTGCCTCGGAGCCCATTTCCTTTTGGGGCACCAAGGTGAAGGGGAGGCAGTAGGGTTGACAATGGGAGTCATAGGAATTCAATTGGTTCTCTGTGGCCCTGAGTATATTGCCGTTGTTAACTATAGGAGACCCTATATTAACTAGAAAATTGTGATAAAAGTAAAAACCAACACTAGCAAAATCCCTAGACTTTAAAGTGGAAGTTTGCTTCTTCTTTTTAAGAATCTGAGCTGCTCTAACGGCTTCGCTCCACAAAGTTTTGGGAGAACTAGGCTCCTTCCACCTTCTGCGGTTAGATTTTTTTTTTTTTTTTCTAGACAGGGTCTCACTTTGAAGTTCAGGCTGGCTCTAAACTCACTATGTAGCCTAGGCAAGCCTCGAACTCAGCAATCCTCCTGCCTCTGCCTCCCGAGTACTGGGATTACAGGCGTGAGCCACCACACCCAACATTGTGGTATGTGGTACTGATTGCTGGTGGCTTGAGTCACAATGCCCGGTATTGTTGTATGTAGTTCCTGGGGATCAAACCAGGGACTTCGTGCATGCTAGACAGGCACTAGAACAGCTCACAGTCACACTCAACAGTGGGGAATTTGTACCAGTATATGATACGAGTTAATTCTCATTTTTACCCATATCCCTATCCACTCCATAACTCCCCACCCCCTATATACATATGCTTTCTTTTTCTTTACAAATCATATTTATCCTTTCCCCTCAGCTGTGATTGTATAGTGGTTAGCACTGTGGTCAGATTCTTAATGAATGGATTTAGCTTGCCTCAGCACTGTAGAGGCAGAAACAGGGAGCACATGCTCCATCCCTACATGGGATCCAGAGACTTCTATGCCAATCAGCCAGAATCTGAGAAAAGGAGAACACTTCCTAGGACGGACGCTCAGAATGTCATCTTTATTCTGTGAGGTCATGGGCCCCAATTCTCTCACTCTAGAAAAAAGAGAGGACAGATAGTGGAGGCAGCCAGAAGTCTCTGCCTCCATCCCCGTGAAAGCAGGGGCAAAGCTAGACTTCTGTGAACCACTAGGACAACATTTCCAGTGGAATCTGTGTATTTCTTGAGAAAGACAAGCAATAGAAAGGAAAGGGTTTTTTGTTTTTGTTTTCAGGGTTTTTTTTTTTCACCTTCTTATGAATTCAGGGAGGATACAAATTCACAAAAACAGTTCAGTGGAAAGATACATGGCTTCACTAATGGGTAGCTTTATTAGAATAATTCACACCTTCCTGACAAAAGTCAAGGCCCATTATCAACATACCAAAAATGTACCACTTCGCCACTAGCAAAAATGGGTGTAGAAACCAAAGTGATAGTGACACAAACTCACTGTGTCCATATAAATTACAGCAAGACGTTTTTTTTGTGAAGACCCCAAGTAGTGGGGATGTTACTGATAGACAAGAATGTTAATGCAAATCCAATCTACAGCTCATTCATCAGGCCCTACCTAGGTGCCCATTTGTCAACTGTAGATTTGTTAGAAGTGCAAGTATTTGACTGAAATGTGTAAATCTGATATACTTCTCTTGGTTGCCAGAACAATTTAGACCAGTTGTCCAGGATAGGCATTTTTTTAGGACTATATTTTTCAGGGACAAAACAATACTCAAGGTGGACTGTTGTTTTCATAAAGGTTCTTTTGTCAGTGTTAATGGATTTGCTCTGACTTCTTCAGGATGGGAAGCAGAATCAGGGCCTTCCTGTTCCTTCAAGTTGTGCCAGTTCTTTTGCTTCAGAGTTTGAAGCAAGAATGGTCCAAGCGAGTGATCTATTAACAATTACAATGATGGTCACTGCGTAACAGACTCCTCTTTTATGACCACCACACAAAGTGTTATTGTGAATTGCCCACAAAATTATGATGATATATTTTAGAAAACCAATACCAGGATATTTGGGCTGGAAAAGTGACATGGAGCAAATAGGAATGTTTCAGCTGTCTTTTGCTTGGCCTGTTCACCAGGACTTTATCCTCTGACCTCCAATGGCCTTTCCATGACACTGAAAGCAGGTATGGAGCCCCAGGCCCAGAACTGGGGAGAGGATAGGTGGAAAAGGAAGAGAAAATAACAACCCAGCCAGCTCTGTTTTTCAATCTAGGATTCTGTTATCCTCCGTGCTGGTTGGAGAGTTGAGAATCTTGATGGCAGCCATGAATACCAAGGGCCACATCCGTGTCAGAGACTGAACAGGGTAGGATTCTGTTATCCTCCGTACTGGTTGGAGAGTTGAGAATCTTGATGGCAGCCATGAATACCAAGGGCCACATCCGTGTCAGAGACTGAACAGGGTGAAAGTCAAGACATGAAATAATCACTGCCCTTTGAAGGAAATTAAAGCTATTTCCTGAAAGTTGTGTGGTTCTGAGGTATTACTTCACTGATCTGAAAGTATTTTCATGAACGATTTGAATAAGCCACCCATGATGTGTCTTGAGGGTTTTCCTTTCTTGGGTCCAAAGCAAAGCGCTTCCTCTTGCCTTTGAAAGAGGATGACAGATGACTAATGTTCTTTGATCCTCACTTATCTGAAGCTCCCTAGCTGTATATCACCTATTGCAGCACCTTGTGTAAACATGCAAGAGGAACCCAATGGCTTGTCTGGAACCATCTAACCCCACACTCAGATTATAGCTATTGCCAGAAAAAACAGACATGTGGGGGCTGGAGATTTAGCTCAGTGGTTCCAGTGCCTGCCTAGCAAGCACAAAATCCCTGGTAACCACACACAACAATACAGGGAGTGGCGATTCCCACCAGCAATCAGTATCACATACCACAGTGCCGCATGTGGTGGCTCACACCTGTAATCCCGCACTCAGGAGGCAGAGGCAGGAGGATTGCTCAGTTCTAGGCTTGCCTGGGCTACATAGTGAGCTCGGGGCCAGCTGAAACTACAAATTGAGACCTGTCTCAAAACAAACAAACAAAAAGAATTACAAAATTCCTATCACAGCAATATATGTGCATCCATGTTTACAGCAGCTCAGTTTGTGATAGCTAAATCTTGGGAACAACCAAATGCCCATCAACTCTAGACTGGATAAAGAAGATGTGGGGTTTTTTATAAAATGGAGTATTACTCTGCCATAAAGAATGACATGATTGAATCATTCATATTCAAATAGACATACCTTCAGGACATATTCATAAGTGAAATAAATAGGTCACAGATGTGCAAATATCATGTATTTTCTCTGATATGAGAAACTGAAGTTATAAACGTGTTCTAGAATGCATGACTGATATTGTAGTATAGTAAGTATTCAAAGGGTAATGGGGCTTAGGGGTAAATAATGAAGAAAGAAAGAAATAATGTTTAAAAAGGAAACAATGCTTGTGTATATAGGGGTTGGGAGAGGTAGGGTGGGTAGGGGAGGAGGAAAATGAGAATTAAGTTGTGTCATATACTGGTACAAATTCTCAATGTGGAGTGTAATTGTGGTGTGTATATATAATGTACCAATAAAAAAACCAGACACAGGGCCGGAGGGTTAGCTCAGTGGTTCCGGCGCCTGCCTCGCAAGCGTAAGGACTTGAGTTCGATCCCCGGTTACCACATATAATGCTGGGCATGGTGGCTCACGCCTGTAATCCCAGCACTCGGGAGGCAGAGACGGGAGGATTGCTGAGTTCGTGGCGGCTTGCCTGGGCACCATAGTGAGCTCAGGGCCAGCCTGAACTACAAAGCAAGACCCTGTCTCCAAAAAGCAAAAAAAAAAAAAAAAAAAAAAAA
>PVIC010036840.1:0-18364 GCA_004025085.1 Thryonomys swinderianus
ATTGGTGCTGACATTTTGCCAAATAATAGAATACTATTAGTTGTCAGTTATAACTTCCTTCCATTTTTAATAACAGAAGATATCCAAAGAACATTCACAATTAGTTCTTTGTAGATCAGAGGGGGAAAAAGAGCAAGAGATGATAAAATATTTATGTTATATATAATATTGCAAGATTCTACAAATGTAAACCTGTGTAAAGTTCATCCGGGCATTCACATCAGAATAACACTGGTTGTATTCAAAATGGTAACATTAATTATAAAACATCAAAACAAACAGTCATTGCCAAACATAAACTGTGCTTGTGTTTTTCATTTCATCATAGATTCAAACTTTAAAAAGTTTTTGAATATTCTACAAGGCAAAATTAATACTAATTTGAGAAAAGAAATAGCAGATCTTATTTTTCCTGCCTCATTTTCCTTCAAATCAAAAATGCATTCTAAAAATAAAGTGTTGACTTATTTTCAGTGTAGGGTAAACATACCAGCAATTTCAAATTCATGGATACTTCCAAGCATTTTTTTCCTTTGTTATAAAAATGAACCAAAACGAAATGAGAAAGAACTCATATTGTTAAAATAGATATTCCTTTTAGCCAGTCAACTCCTTTGTATGTTTCTCACAATTACAGCTCTTTGGGTTATAATCCACAAACTCAAAATTGCTGAAATTGGCCTTGACAGGCCCAACTAATTGGCTCCCAAGGAGCCATTATGTTGTACCTGGCGCACCGTCCATGAAGTACACAGCTACTCGTCCAAACTATGCACAGAGCTAATTATAAAGCAGCGGGAGATACCGCATGGTAATAGGCCATGCTCTGTTATTAGTACACAATAATTCCATATCCAAATCATCAATTATGGTACTCTTGCTACCTTGAAGAAAATGCTATTGTGTAGGAATGATTACTTAGGGACCCTATCTGAGTAGAAATTGTGCTATTTTTTATTGCTTTAAATGACTAACTCTTCTTACTTTTCCTAAGAGATTAGAAACTGTCTACTCACCACAGACAAAACAAATAAAACAAAATAAATCAAACTGAAAACATACAAAAATTCACTGTAGTTTGCTGAAAGAAAAAAATAATTATTGAAGTTGATATTATAGCTTAACTTTATCCACTGTAATTTATTACATTTTATAAATTGATCTTCAATTTATAAGTAATTCCAAGATATATTAAAATACCATTATTTATGTTCACTTTAGTAGATATTTATGCAAATGCTGTCAAAAATGTCACCTTTAGATTTCTATTCATAAAGAAGTACACTGCTTTAGCATAGATAACTCTCTGGAAATAATACTAATAAACAAGTTTCCAGACTCAGTAAAAGAACTTTCTCTAATTACTTAATTGTCATCTCTGGACAATTTATTTTTAAATCAGATTTAGTCCTACTCAGACCTTGTTTGATCTTGGTTTGGGGTCATTAATTCTGATATATTCTTCCTGTAGATGAAAATTCTCATAATTATACAGTCTTTTTAAAGTTCTTACTCTACTTATGTTCTTTAAAATATGTTTTCATTTCATGAATTTGAGCATAAAACAGGGCACAAATATTTCATGGGATTTCAAAAGGACGTTTTTCTTTAATCCCTACTTATTTTATTAGCATTAGAATCTTTTTTTTTTTAATTTGGAGCTCAGTAGGGAATATAAATGAAGATAAAATGGCATTCAAAATTCATTAGAAAGCTTATCTCAATGATTTTTTTTTTTCCTTTTTGAGACAGGGTCTCACTTTGTAGTTCAGGCTGGCCCTGAGCTCACTACGTAGTCCAGGCAAGCCTCGAACTCAGCAATCCTCCTGTCTCTGCCTCCCGAGTGCTGGGATGACAGGTGTGAGCCACCAAGCCCTGCACTGTGGTGTGTGGTATTGATTGCTGGTGGGCGTGAGTCTCCACGCCCAGCATTGTATCTGGTTACTGGGAATCGAAGTCAGGACCTTGCACTTGCAAGGCAGGCGCTGGAACCACTGAGCTAATCCTGCTGCCCCTCAACGATTTTATTTATAATGAAATAAATGTTCTATGTCAGAAGTAGTATTGAATCTGAAATATTAAACTTCAATATCTGGTCAGTTTTTCAGAATGAATTTGAAATCAAAACACACCAGTTATTTATATTAGTTTATTCTGTAAACTGTTGTATAATGAAATTTTTGGAGAAAATCACAGCAGGTTTTATTTTTTAACCTACTTAAAAATACAAACCCTATTATTTACATTATTGTTTAGTGACAAATTATTTAAATGTTATGAGGCTAATACATTCAGTTTTTCTGTATCTTTCACTTGTTTAGAATTTAATATGGATGCACATATGAAAGTTATTTAAATTGTCATCTACTCCAAAATATTTATTACACATTTTCTCTTTTCAATAGAAAGTTGCAATCACTTTTGACTTTATTATTAGTATTTACCAATACTTTATCTGTCATGATGTGATTGATACAAGGAAAAACATCAAAGTCTCTATTGTTCCCCTAAAAGACTATATAAAGTTTACACATTATCAAAACTGTTAAGGAAAAATATTTTGATTATTATGAAGCCACAAAAGAGATTTACATAGGAAGTTTTGAAAAAAAGTAGGAGTGTGAATTCATTCATTGTGATAGTGATACTTTCTAGAAGTTAATATGCTCTAAATTTGATGTAGACATAATTTTGTTGGGGAAATTAACATCTAGCTATTAAATTAATTTTCTAAATTTTTAACTAAGGGATATTTTTCCTGTGAATACATAGAAGACATACATAATATGAGAATAGAAGATCTATATAATATTCAAGAAGCAAGCAGTAACCAGTGCCACGTAAAATTAAAAATGTCAGTATTTCTTTTTTTGGGCACTACACATACATCCTTATTCATAAAAATAGATACTTATGAATAATAGATTAATATTTTTTAAAAAAGCTGTTTCTGAGCTTTATCTTTTGAAATATGTATGGCTTAAATATTAAACAATGTATAATTCATAAATTAATTTGACCATACTCCTTTCTAAAGCAAACCATAATTCCACAATAAAAATTAAGAAACATAAAAAATATTTAGCACCTAGATATCTTTTATTACATACATCAATATTATCACAAAAATCTGCAAAGACTATACAGATGAAACTTTTATGGTTCACTGAGTAAAATGAAGTAATACTCTGTGCTAGATTAATATATAACACATAACCTGTACTCTTCCCACTAATAATGTCATAAGCTTGAGAGAATTAATGAACATCCAATGGATTACTAAAGCACACTTCTGTGTGTCTCTGTGCAGTATTTAGAGGGGTGACTGTCACTTACATCAGCAAATGAACTGGGAAAACATCCTCTGACTGTGGTGGCAGTTTCTGATAGGCTTGCTGTCTGAATAGAATGAAAGGGAAGAGTAGTTAGTTGGCTATACTTTTGTTAACCCCATTCTTCTTGAGCACATGCATCTTTCATGTTTGTTACTGTTTCCTGTGTATCTGTGGTCTTTTTTTTTTTTTTGCCTCATGTTATTCTGTCACAGACATTTACTCTGAAGAGGAAGATTTATTCTAATAATCTCATGTGTTTGCTCTGAGGGCTCTCTATAAAATTATTTTTGAACAAAATGTGACAGTGAAAAATAATGGTGTAGGACGGCCTACATACACATCTAACATAGTTGAGTCCAGAATCTGTCAAATAATTTGGTCTGGGAAGCAATCTGTTTTTCATTTGTCCTTAGATCACTTAAATTTTTCTCGGGGGATTAATGAGAAGGATTAAGTGATGAAAGGATGAGATGAAGAGTCACAGTTGGATTTTGACATGATAGTTTTAGATTTCAGCTAAAAGCCTTCTACAGCAAAAAAGAAAAAAAAAAGGAAACAAAGCTTATGTTTTAGGGGTGGAGGATTGTGGGGTGCATAGGGAAATAGGAAAAATGAGAATTAAATTATACACTGGCACAAATTCCCAGTATTGAGTGTGATCATGCTGTGTATATACAATGTCCCAATAAAGATAACATTTTTTTCTAAAAATGTCTCAGATTCTTTACAGTCCTAAGAAATACTTACTTGAGATTCATGAGCATCTCCTTGGTATTTATAGCCTGAAGATATAAACTAGGAGAGTTCCAAGAAATAAGTTGTACACATTTCCAGTATGTGGCCTTCAAGGCAATGACCACCAGATACAGGAGGGAAAAAGGATAGGAAGAAAGTGCGTGTTCTCTAACGTTAGGGAGACGCGTGGACTGAGAAGTAGGAGGAGCTCCTGCGTTCTGTTCCCCCAGAAAGGAAAACGAACCCAGAAACCACAAGTCGCCATGTCACATCAGGCTGAATTGACCTTAGATGATCTACATTTATATACATCACAGAATAACCGAGCAAGTTTGCTGAAGTAAGTTTAGGGAATGAAAGCATGAGAGTTACAGCGAGCAAGAATAGAACATTTGTTTCAGAGTTTTACTGCTAAAATTGGACCTTGACAGAAAATGATATTTAGAGAAGGCTTTGAGTACAGAAAACGAGTCTTTAAAACCAAGATCCATGAAGTATTTCACTTAGGACTGCTGTTGAACAGATGTGAGAACAGAGATATATAGGTCATTTAAGACTACTATGGAGATTTGGGATATAAATACATTTCGCAGAACTTGCTTAGCGTGAACAGGGCTTTGTTTGGCATCCTCAGTACTGAAAATTATTAATAATAATCATCATCATCATCATATAAAATAAAATAAAAGCACAGTAACTAGCTAGCCCTACGTAGATCCACAAACCATTCCACAGTGACAATACGTAATAAAGAACTTGGGGCATATGCACAAGGAAGCGGGGAAAGGATTGCGGAGACCTGTCTTCGGAGTATCTTGTTTTCTGGCTTCAGTGGGCTCAGTGCCGCGGGAGAGGCTGTGTTCATGAGCGGGAATGCGTTACAAGACTGTGACGGTGTGAAAAGAGGGGAAATTGCTTTCTCAGAGACCGGAAGTGTGAATCCTGGGATGAAAGAAAACCGCAGGAGTCTGAGATGTCTCCGTGTGGCGAATACACAAAAGGAGCCGATGGACAGCTGGCTTTCTACAGCCTGCAGATGCCTTAATAAAGTGAGTGGACATATCATTTTATGCCTTTTAAAGTGATAGTAAACAATTTACAATACGATTCTAGATATATTTTAAAATAATGAGTTTATTCTTAAAGTATATATAAGCATGCAAATTTATAAATTATATGTAAGCATAAAGTTGTAAACTACTTCTATACACACATATGTGTATATGTAGCACATAGGTAAATTAACATGTCTACAGATTAGCTGTTATTGTTGATTACAAAAATCTCAAATGAAACCTATTGAACATAAAATTGCTTAACTGTATTTTGCAACAATGTGTGAGGTTATCTTTAATAAAAGCTGTAAGATTTCATGCTCCAGTGTAAGGTATTATATGCTTCGTTGTGAATATCTGGACAATTAGGCAAGTGGTGAAATGGCAAATTATCAGAAATGGGGATTGGTGTGATGGGCTAGTATTGGCGTCCAATAGAGTAGAAGTTAATTGGTGAGTGAAGCCAGAAGATTGTTAAGTCACAACTAAACAAAGAAAAATAAGACAGCTATCCTAAAAAGAACCCTACAAAACAGATATTAATGAAGTAAAAAAAATGAAAGCTTGTAAAACAACGCCCACGTCCATAAAGGAAAGCAATTTTCATGACTCGTCAAGTGTCTCACAGTTTTCATGGTAAGACTCAGGAAAAAAAACTTGAGTAACAGAAATTATAAAATGTATGTCCTTGAAATCTGTACATGTTATAAATGTAATGCGTCCTTATCTCATGAAATGAATTGTAACTAATTTCCCATCATTGGAAGATTATTTTCATAAAAATGATTTGGTACATTTTAGAAAATTGAGGAAGTACATAGCAACTCATTTAAATGATGACCGGGATTCAGTGGTTCTTTTCCTCTTCCAAAAGCAATCGGTTATTTTCTTACATGTGATTAAGAAAAGCAGAATGAGTCACAAATGCCAGAGGCTGAACAGAGCTGAAATGGTAAATTATTTCAGAACAGATGTTAAAAGATGAAACCAACAGGTGCCAAGAATAATTGACATTACAGACTAGATTAATCTTTTGTGTCTTTTATATCCTATTTTGGGTTATTATTGATTTTTCAGATCAATGACTAAATGAAAACAACTGTTTTGAATGAAGATATTTTACTACTTCATCACTACTTCAATCCTATCATGAAATGTTTGCAAACAGGAATTCTATAGTAATGACTGTAACCAAAATTTCAACAATTATCATCTATTGATTTTTTACCCTCTGTAAAATAATTTTCTAACTTTGACTTCTGCAGTTTTGAAGTGTAATATCCCTATTGTTTTATAAAAAGGAATATTTGGAAATAAGTTGTATGAGTTGACAAGAACGTTAGCGATCACTTGAATAATTTCTGGAGTTAGAATTTAGTTTTCAATTCTGTTTTTCCTAAAATTCAAACATGTCAATGCTACACTCATCATCTCCTTATTCATGTTTTCTCTTTCCCCCACAGTCAACCACATTTGGAAAAAAAAATGAAATGGCAAAATCTAGAAATAAACAACTCAGGTTTTGGATGTTCTGTTGTAATACATTGTTATGATTTTTTCTATTTCATTATTAATTATTGTTAACAATTCCTTATTGCGTATATCTCATGAAGGAAGTTGCATCACAGGTATATGTCTATAGAACCCCAGTACCTAGAGGATGAGTGGTTTAAGACATTCAGTAGTCTCTGATTTTATGTCAAAAGAGACTATTTAATACAGTTTAAAATAGTTATAATGGTTTTATTTCTTTCAATTTTGTTTATTGAGGGAGGATACTGTCAATAGCATATAAAAAGCCATGCTTTAATTAATTTTGAATTTATACTCATGAAACTAACATCACCAATTAGCCTTCCAGACATAGGTAGTAGAGGAAACATAGAGAAGTATTTAACAGAAATTTACCATTTATGCACTCATTGAAAATACAAGCGTTAAAATAATTGGTCACTGTGGTAGGCACGATGGTGGGTACTGCACCATATCCATGTGGTAGCTCTTAACACATTTGACTCTTGTGTATAACTTTCTGATTGAGAATTTGTGTTGCAGGTACAATGAAGGTTACTATTAAGTTGATTTTGAAATAGAAAAATTATACTGATTATCCAATTAGACCTAATGTAACTGCAAGATTATCTCTGAAATGAAGAGGGAGAAAAAAGAAAAAGGATTTAGAGGTGATATTGGCTATGAGTTTTGGCTAGCTTTGAAGATGGAGAAATAGGACTAGGAACTAAAAATGGATAGTTTTTACAGTTAGGCCTCCTCCCTGGACCTTACGCAGAAATGCAGCACTGTTAACCAACAAACACTATGATTTTATTCCATTATGACACATTTTGTTCTGTAGCCTCCAGAACTAGAAAGTAATAAATGTCTGGTGTCTTCAGCCACTAACATTTTTTTCTAACAGACAAACCAAACAAAATGCATATTAATGTTATAGTCTTTGATAAGAATTAACATTTGATTTTTGAATAAGACCAGAAAGCTCTTTTCCCTATGTCAGCTTAAATCCTTGCAATTAAGAAAGGAAATAAAAAAATGGATTTATACTTTTAATACCTATGAAGAAAAAAGCAGGCTTTGGGGAGAGAACAAAAAGAAAGACAAACTTAAATAGGTCTGCATGCAGTAGAAGAATAAAATCTCACAAAAAGAAATAAAAACTGTAATGACTAAAAATAGAAGTAAGCTATTGCTCAGAATATTGTAAGATAATATTTTCAAGGTAAAGAACAGCAAGTTACTTAATATAGAACACGATGCTCCTGAAAACGAATTATGGTACTTTGATAAGGAAAGGTTTACCACACACAAAAAATGTATGTGTGCATTTTAGAAAAATAGTTGAAAGTAGAATACAAAAACAATTCAGACTGCGATGACTATTTTGGATAAAAACAATCAGACATTTCATGAAAGGAAATAACATTTGAAAATATCTGTGTATGTTGCAAAAGTGTGTGTGTATCTTTTAATTGGTACAATTTGACTCATTTAATGTTAAATAGCTTCATTATTAGGTTTTAATTGAAACTACAAATATTTATATGGTATTTTAATACATGTATGTATATATATATATATATATATATATATATATATATAATAGAATTATCAAGTTAGGCTAATATTATCCCCATAATCTCAAATAGTTCTCTTTCACTGTGATTAAAATTTTTAAAATCATCTTTAGCTATTTTAAAAGTGCATTGTTTCCATATATAGTCACCATTCTATGCGATAGATGAAGTAAACTTATTACTCTTGTTGAGCTCATGCACTTTCTACCTTTCAATCACATTATAATTTTACAAATGTTATGTAGGAAAAATCTAGTTGATCAGCATAGATATTATTTTTAAAACCACATCAGTGTATGAAATGACTCAGAAAGTGTAGGCAGAAATACTGGTAACCCGTGGTGTGATTTTAAAAGAACAACATGATAAGCCAGTGGGTAAAATACAAATGTCATATGAGGTAAGAATAAAATCTCAGGAACGTGTGATAATTTAATTCATGATAATATACACCATTATTCTCCCTATTTAAGCAGGAGTTGGGTACGAAGAAGACAGAAGTCAATATCAAAATGGTGAAATCCAATATTTTGTTCTCTAAAATGAAAGTTGTCCATATTAAATGAAAAATTAAGTATAAAAAAGACAAGTCTATAACAAAACACAAAGTGAATTCCCAGACTGTCCTCACTATACTGGGAGTCCTGTGGAATTTTCCTAAGATGGAAGTGAAGATAAAGTCAACAATGATTGACCAAGCCCTGGTCCTGGGATCCCTCATACCTCATCCTTGCCAGTAGTGTGGGCTGAAATCCCCTCCCTCCCTGTCCCCGAGGGAAGCAGTAGAGATATTAGTATAAATGGAACCCAGGAAAGCCCTCCAGTAATAGTATTTTAAAATGATCATTAATCTAACAATCTTATGTCATCATTGTAGATCTCCACGTGGAAGGAATACTTTTTGGTTTGTGACAATGTTCTCAACCTTGGAAAATAAAATAAAAATCTCAACATTTCTTTTTAAAGAAATTCGAATTCTATATTTCTCACAATCTCATTCCAGCTCTCACTGAAAACATATCTTCTTATAATCCTTTATATGGGTTTTATAGTCATTAACAAATTACAGAATCACACACACACACACACACACACACACACACACATATTTGGGACAAGGTCTCGCTTTGTAGTTCAGGCTGGCCTTCAGCTCACTATGTAACCCAGGCAAGCCTGGAACTCTGCAATCCTGTCTCTGCCTCCCGAGTGCTAGGATTACAGGCGTGAACCACCACACCCGGCACTATGGTATGTGGTACTGATTGCTGGTGGGCGTGAGTCTCCACGCCCAGCATTGTATGTGGTTACTGGGGATCAAACTCAGGACCTTGCACTTGCGAGGCAGGCGCCGGAACCACCGAGCTAACCCTCTGGCCCCCTCACCTATATTCTTAATCATGCTTCACACCTTTTCTCTTTCAGCTATCAGATCACTAGTCATTTTAGTAAACTGAAGTGTAAACTAAAGTGTAAACTTTATACAGAGAAATTATGCTAATGATACATTAAGAGTTTACTGAATTATCTTAAAGGAAACATAGCATTGTAAAGATCAAGAACCTGAAGACCGCATAGCCTCTCATCTCCTTCCATGACATTGCATTCTGTCTGCTTTCTGGGAGTCTTAAATTCTATTCCATTTTGGCTTTCTTTAAACTGTATGTAAATGAAATCATTAAATATGCATCATTTTATATTGGACTCCTTAAGTCAATATCATGTATTTTACTCATAAGTAATGATGTTTTCACTTATTTGTCACAATATTGTTTTTCTTTTGATGAATATACCACATTTATCTATATAAATTTAGAAAATTGCAGATGATGTCAATATTTATGTACATCATGAATGCTTATTTATGCTTTTATCTTAAAAATTATATGCTATTCAAAGACTGAAGAGAATACATATATGGCTTGAAATAATGAAATTAATCAAGTCTGAAATCCAAAAATTAAAAAAAAGGACATCATTGAAAACAGTGAACACATACACCCATGTGTTGTACACGTGCACACAGGTCGACCTGTTCTGTGGAGAGTAGTAGGAAATGCTGGCAACAAGGAACAAAGCACCCAAGTCTTATAGATCTTGTTTCCTAAACTGAGTTTGATTTTCAGTGAAATGCTGAAAACTTTGAAGAAAGAGTGTGTAACGGTTATTTTAGGTATCAGGTTGACTGAAATAAAGTAGAGCCAGGTCATTATTTTTGGATTGTATGTGAGGGTGTTTTTGAAAAAGTTAACATCTGAATCTCTTGGTAAGAAAATTTCACGCTCCCTCCATGTGAGTGGCCCCAACGTGTTGGCTGAAAGTTCACATAGATGAAAAAGGAAGGTGAATCTTCTCTTCTAGCATTAAAATTATTTTATTTCTCTGGGACATCAGAACTCCAGGTTTTCCAAACTCTGGATTCTGGGTCTTGCACCCAGGATCCCACAGGTTCTCAGGACTTTCACATCACTTGGAAAATTTTTATTTTTTTTTTCCTTCTCAGATTCTCCTGAATGCAGATGACCTACAGAGATACCTCTAAATCTTAATAACTGTGTGCCATTTCCTTTAGGAAATTTCCTCTCAAACATTTCTCTCTTTCTTCATTTATTTCTCTTTCTTTGGATGTGAAATTATATCTGATATAGAAAATCATGTGATTTTAGGAATCACATGATTCCTAAAAGAGTTCAGGAAACCATTTTGTTGGCTTCTTCTGTACTGTTCCAGTTGAGATGAAGGTGGAGTGTTGGTTTATTAATTTATAAGCATGAAAGAGAAACAGCTGGAAGGCAAGAGCTTGAAAGACATCTCAAATTTTAAAGTGAATAGGTAAATGTGGTTTCTATTTCCTTCAGATTGGAGGAGGGCAAAGTCAGAAAAATCAAATGTTCTTTTGATCCATTTAATATGTTATAATGCCAAACACAAACTAAAAATTTATACATACAGGTCTTATTGTTTGACATAATGTCATCCACCTAAGAATTAACTTATTACTTGAATCAATATTGTCCACTTACTGAATAATGGTTCCCATGTTAGATACTTCATAAATGCATTACTTCTTTAAAAAATTTTAGAATATAGTTATGACTGAGAGATTGTAACATACTGACATGAAAGGGCTTAAATAACGTTCAGAAGTATGTTTTCCTGCTAAAATATCATGGATTGGCAGTCACACACAGTTTCTGCAATAAAGATTTGTGCACAACTTACATGTTTATTCAAGCTTTTCCTCACTAGAAAGTCATATCACTCTTCTATGGTCTTGTTCCAATATTATTACTCTGAGAAAGTGTCATAATTATATTTTCAAATTAACAGCCATGGAGGAAAGATTATGATGCCAGAACAACCATAGTATTGTAATAGGAGTGCAGCTTGATCTTTTAGGAAGTACTCTATTATGTTCCATTTTATAACAAAGAAAGATGAAGCCATACTTTAAATATTCTGTTTTTTTCATTTTTTTTTAAAACTCAACAGCCAGAATGAAACTAAGGAAACAGATGTCTAATACAAGACATAGCCCAATTCCATTAAAATAATAAAGTATTTCACAAAAATTTTATGTAGTTTTAAAATGGTAAACAACAAAGCAAAAATTCTGAAGTCTGATATACATCTGGAGCATAATAAAATTATAAATTTGTAACATGTCTAATTTAGAATATGAGGCTACAGTGTTGTGAGACAATTTAAATAGCAATTAAAATGAAATTGCATTGAATTTAATGACTGTGTTAGTTTTTACTATTCATATAAGTATTTTTTCTTGACTTAATAAGCTATTATAGTGTCTAGTTTCACATTTCCCAGACTCAGTCATATCTTTCCAGTATTTTTGCCAGCTTACATATTAAGTAACACTGTTGCTGAGTGTGACAGTCAAGAACTATGATTATAGTGATTTGTAAATGTCATATTTGTTTTCTGAAATATATTTAATGTTATTTTTTCTCATTTTGCATTTGTATTTATTGTACTTAATTCAGGTAAAAATAAGAAAGTCAAGACATGTTATGTGATGATATTAACAATCATTTTATTTGAATTAAGCAATAGAATTATATAATTTGTTAGACTCCAGTAGTAGCCATAAGCTTGTTCAGTATAGATCATGCTAATTATTGGATTATTTTCTGTTTTGTAATATAGTTAATCTATTTAGTACAATGTAGTCTAGGTTTAGTTTTAAATTTTCCATTATGTAACATGTCGTTCATGATTACATTTGTATGTCAGGATTAGGTGGTGCCTAAGAGCTCTGTTCACAGAGTAATCTGTTTTGTTGTTGCTGTTGTGAGTTTTGTTGGTTTTGTGGGTTTGTTTGTTTGAGACAGGGTCTCACTTTGTAGTTCAGGCTGGCCCTGAGTTCACTATGGAGCCCAAACTAGCCTTGAACTCAGCAATCCTCTTGTCTCTGCCTCCTGAGTGCTGGGATTACAGGTGTGAGCCACCAAGCCTGGCACTGTGCTTTGTGGTACTGATTGCTGGTGGGGGTGAATCACCATGCCCAAAATTGTGGTATGTGGTTACCAGGATCAAACTTGCAAGGTAGACTCCAGAACTAATGAGCTACAAGTAATCTGCTTTTATTAATGACTCTTACAGTGGATCTCGATCTGCTCAGTTCTATGATATATGCTGAGAAAAAAATCTTAGATACAAAATTAAAGAGAAATGGGGAACTGGGATAACTGATGCTTCACCAAGCAGAAGCTCTGGCCAGGCAAAATCCAGATATTTACCAGTGACATGATCATTGTTAAGTTAGAGATAAGACTGCATGTGCTTTGAAGAAATATGTTACTGATGTACACAATGTTTGTAAAAGAAGAGATAAAGTATTCTTTTGTTAAGAACAGAGCAGAGAAGAAATAGTTTTTGTTCTTTTCAGTAATATATATATATATATATATATTATATATATATGTATATATATATATATATATATATATATATATATATATATATACATACATACATTTAATTCCGAGGATGGATTGGGATAAGAATCACTCTGACCTTGGCACAAACGCTTTAGCAGACTCACTTCTACACACAAGCCCAATGTAGAGTTAACTCTTCACAGTCTGCACTACTTACACCCGCTTTGCGTATAATCGGTGGGATGGTCCACCACATACAGATGTCTGTGGGGTCAATAAATTTTAAATTGGTGAACTGTAAATTATGCTGCCCAGGAAGGTTTTGGGATATACCAGTTCCCTTAAACTGCATGAACCAGAATCCATAGATGTTCTATTTGTATTCTGGTGAACTCTAATGTACTTTCCTTTCCCAGCATTCCCTGTCTCTTTTCGAACTTGGGGCGTTTTTTTTCTTCTCTCCCTGCCTCTGTCTCCTCCACCCTCTCCTCTCTTCTTGCTCCTGCTCCTTCCCTCTTTCCCTTCTCTCACCTTCCGTCCCTCCTTCCTGCATTCCCTTCTTTCCTTCCTCTCCTCTCTCCTTTGTTCCTTCTTTTATACCTTTAAAAGTACATTTATTCCACATAAATCCCACTTATTCCACACAATTTGAGGTAGTATTCTTACGTTCTTAATTAATTTAAGAAGTGCAGCATAACATCCTCAGTCTCATGCTTTAGAAATATTTTTGCAATTTTTTGAGAAACATTATAAATCGGTAAAATTTAAGACAGTGCTTCTAATATGTAACATTTTCTGTGAAACATGTTTCTAGAATATACATATTTTATCATAATGTAAATACAGATACATGAAGTGAAAGCCTTTAATTTTTTGCATAGATTTTTCAGTCAAATCTAAGATTTTTGTTTTAATTACACTTTCAAAAGTGATTGTTAAATTTCGATTTTCTCCCACAGAGCCTGCCAGAAATACAGACATATTAGTAGTACCATTATTTTTATTGCATACATAGTATATGCAATTGATATACTCTATTCAACTTAAGATCAAATGGAAAGAAGGTATTTATAGTTCTACTGAGAGAAAAAGTATTTCCAACTACAGCATTATGACTAAAGATTTTATAGTTATTATATTCATGATCTCCCTTTAAAATGATCTCTAATTTTGATTTAATGGATAATGTTTACTATATATTATGTCCATTGCTATGTTGATTTTCTGAAAACAATTCTTAAGTATTTTCAAATTTTAACATATCTCTTTGTCATATTTAAAACTTACCCTGTCTATGTATTAGCAAGAAATATCTGATTTATGCTTCATTTTGAATGTAATTTCTAATTATATCATAAATGATTAAGATATATTGTCACATATATTTCAGTGTTATTTTTTATTGCAGTGTTTTTTAAATAGTTTTGGAGCACTTTAACTTCATACATATTTGTGGTGAAAGATATGAATTAAAAAGACATCTCCCATTGCATCCTTATTTTGTCATAATTGAATGTTTATCAATTGATGAAGCTTTCTGTGAACTTTTTTTGTAGTTAGAAACTCGAGTTTTTTTCCATTTCTACTACTTCCTTATTTTTGCTGTTTTCTTGTATGTTTTACTTTCCCTGGAGTGTTTTTTTTTTTATTTTTTTGTTTTTCTGTTTGTTTTTTGACAGGATCTTGGTTTGTAGTTCAGGTTGATCCTGAACTCACTAAGTATTCCAGGCTAAGCAATCCTGCCTCTGCGCCCAGAGTGCTGGGATTATAGGCATAAGCCACCACACCTAGCTGGATAGTTTCTTAATGACACTTCTTTTCTTCAAAAGTAATTTCAAGTTGGGAACTGTAGATCAGTGGTACAGCACCTGCCTGGCAAACATAAGGCCCTAAATTCAGTTTCCAGTACCAAAAAATGAAGTAATTTCAAACATTATATTTGATCCCTCCGTGAAAACAAAATTTGTTAAATTCAAGATATTCAAGTCTGCTACCTATCTGATGGTTGTTAAAATATTTTGAAAATCAATATTAAATTGTTTTCCAACAGCTTGTACATATAAGGTTTATGGAGAGGTAGAAAACAAACATATAGTCATAACAATATTAAAAACTTATTGTTGAATAACCGAGCAATTCTATTGGTGTCATAAAGCTATTATTTTCCTTTTAAAACAAAATCTTTAAAATAAATAAATTTAAATGAGGAACAGATTTAAGTACAAAATATGAAAATATAATTTATAGTTTAAGTAAAATAAAACTAAAAATTATTGTAATACACAGCATTGAATTTCATCCAATTAAACTAATATAAGATATAGTTCATACAAGTATCAATTCTGGCAAAAGTTAAATCTAACAGTGAATTTCTTTTTTCATATTCCTTCAAAATTGTGTCCAAACATATTATTAAGTCTCTTGTTTTATCTTGATTCTTACATCTTAAAGAAATTAATTTTTAAATTAATCCTGTGAGAAATGCTTCAAATGTCTAAAAGAGTTTTTATCCTTCCTTTTTAAGAAAATCCAAGAAAATCCATTTTAACATAGAGATTTTCATTCTTCTGCATGGCTATTTTTAGCAGTTTTTCAATATAGTTTTCATATACTGGATAAAATTGATTCTTGTTTTATTTGTAATTTTACTTACCATATAATTTACACTGTATCAATTACCTAACACACTTAGTTTTTGATGCAATGAAATAAAAACTTTCACAAGAAACATGTATGGAAAGAAAGAATAAGATTTTAGACAGACAAGTGGAAAGGCTATCCAGTGAACAATTGTGCTACATGAGGTTTGAAAACATGAATCTGGAAAAAGGTGGATGAAGAAGAGACAAGATCTTAAATATGGAAAGAATACAACACCATAAAAGTCTATAAAGAGGCTGTGATAAACAGCATACAAAACAAAGATGTTTGTGTAAAACAATGATAAGAAAGTACAATTGTAGGTAGGTAAGCTAGTTAGATAGCTTGTATGTGGTGAGATAGGGCTGATGCTAGAGAAGCTTACACAGAGGAGAGCCAGAAAAAGAATATGGAGTACAAGCAAGGAGCCAACATGGAGGACAACCAAGACAAATTCACTGAAGACCAGGATTTCAACATTAGAGAAAACTACCACAGCTGAGCAGGATAAACAGCAGTGGTTTATATTCTAAATAGGTATCAATCGCCTGGATGGGGAGCCAAAATCTGAATCCACCCCACCCAGGAACGATCCCTGACTTAAAATCCTTATATGCTTGCTATTTAATTGGCTTTCCCATTGTATTCCCACTTAATCCTTATTATGTAAAGGACTGTGCCTGCGATGTTTCTGGTTGACTATAGTTTTATCCCATCTTGAACCTCATGACTTGCTCATTACTTTGCTCACTTCATGACTTTGTTCCATTAAAAAAAAAAATGCTGGGAACTGAGGTGAGTGAATAACTTTCAGGTTCCCCATTGTCTCTCTTAGGTAGGAGATTTCTTTTTCAATAATTTTTCTACTCTTAACTTCTGTTTTTCATAGAATTCACTCTTCTATTTTAGACAACATGAACTCATGTCTTGGATATCTAGCAGGTGGGGAGTTATAATATTTGCTTTTTTTTTGAATACTTACTCCTTTGTATTATAAGGACAAAACCTGAGATGATTAATGGCTTCATTGTTAAATATATTACTTGAGAGATGAAGAAAAAATTCAGGTGAAATTTATGTTTAAGAAAGGGCAGGTTGGGCCAGAGATTTAGCTCAGTGGTTCTGGCACCTGCCTAGCAAGCCCAAGGTCCCTGGTTCATCTGGTAACCACATACAATACCTGGCATGGTGGCTCACGCCCACCAACAATCAGTACCACGTACCAAAAATGCTGCACTTGGTGGCTCAAACCTGTAATCCCAGCACTTGAGAAGCAGAGGCAGGAGGACTGGTGAGTTCAAGGCTTGCCTGAACTCTATAGTGAGCTCAGAGCCAACCTGAACTACAAAGTAAGACCCCGTCTCAAAAAAAAAAAAAAAAAAAAAAAGGCAGGTAGCCTAGTGCCTTTAATCTTATGGAATGCTATATAGTAGTATACTGAGTTACCAGAAGAGTTCTTTGTTTTTCTTGGAAAAGGTTTGAGCATTTTTTGGAGATTATGTCATAAGATTAAAGAAATAACTTTTTCAGGGTTTTAAAGAATAAGTGTCAACTGAGGTAGGAAACCATTGGTGGAGATTAACCCAAAGTGGGAATCCCTCTAGAAAAGGTGGGCATATGTGTATATGTTTATAAAATGTATTTTAATGTAAACATATAGAATCTGATACAGTTCCTCCTCAGTGGATTTCATTTAATGGAAGTGATAGGAGATAGCTGGACACCAAAAATGCACATAATACAAGAATAGAGATAAAACATTGCAAGACAGGGCCAGAGATATAGCTCAGTGGTTCTGGCGCCTACCTCACAAGTGCAAGGTCCTGAGGTCAATCCCTAGTAACCACATACAACAATGCTGGGCATGGTGAGTCACACCCACCAGCAATCAATACCACATACCACAGTGCCAGACATAGTGGCTCACGTCTGCAATCCCAGCACTAGGGAGGCAGAGACAGGAGGACTGCTGTGTTTGAGGCTTGCCTGGGCTCCATAGTGAGCTCAGGGCCAGCCTGAACTACAAAGCAAGACTCTGTCTCAAAAACAAAACAAAACAAAACACATTGCAAGACAAGGAATGTAAGAATGACTGAAGAATTCTTTAGATTTTTTTTTTCTCCCTGGTTAAATAGCATATATCTGAAGTTATTTGGCAATATTGTTAGCCTAATGTTAATGTACTGAATTCAGAACTCATAAAACAGACTGCAAGTTTCAATAAGTTTTAAATTTTTTAGTTTTTTTTAAATAACCAACTATATAAGCTTAAAGTTTACATATACCAATCATAAACGAATGCAGTAAAAGTCATATCCATTGAGAACTTCCAAAAATGGTACATCAATTTTTAGCTTCCATTTTCTTGGGCTCACTCTGCTTTCAAAGTGAAAATACTGAAACCAGAAAAGATAACCAGAAAATAGAAATGAGTCAAAATAATGGGTCAAATTACATTTACTGAACTCTCAGATACCCATCTATGAGAAAGAGTGCTTCAAATTTTCTATCTAAAAACATTGAAAATGTAGAGTACCGGAATCATTCCTAAGATGACAATTTCTGTTGCTATTTGAGAAAACATAACCCAAACACAGAAGATTCCAAAAGCA
>PVIC010036841.1:0-18371 GCA_004025085.1 Thryonomys swinderianus
TTTTTTTTCCGAGATTTCTTTAGGATGTTTTGGAGTGCAGGTTTCGTGCTTGTGAAGTTTTTCAGGTGTTCTTTATCATGGAAGTATCTTATTTCCCCATCTGTTCTGAAAGACAGTTTGCAGGATACAACAGTCTAGGTTGGAGGTTGTTTTCCTGTAATGCTTGAAATACTTCCCTCCACGCTCTCCTTGCATTGAGTGTTTGTGTTGAAAAGCCTGCTGTGATCCTAATGGGCTTCCCTTTGAAGGCGATTTTCTTCTTTTCTCTCACTGCTTTCAGTATTTCATTCTTTTGTTGTACATCAGGAACCTTGATAATTACATGTCTAAGTGTAGATATTTTTATGTTACAGCCTTTTGGAGTCCTATAGGTCTCATTTATCTGTATGTCCATTTCTTTTCCTGTGAAGTTTTCTGTTGTTATCTCTGACAATAGCTTTTTTTTTTCTGAGATAGGGTCTTGCTTTGTAGTTCAGGCTGGCTCTGAGCTCACTATGTATCCTAGGCAAGCTTTGAACTCAGCAATCCTCCTGTCTCTGCCCCCCGAGTGCTGGGATTACAGGCATGAGCCACCACGCCCAGCACTGTGGTATGTGGTATTGATTGTTGGTGGGCATGAGTCTCCACACCCAGCACTGTATGTGGTTACTGGTGATCAAACTCAGGATCTTGTGCTTGCAAGGCAGATGCTGGAACCACTGAGCTAACCCTCCAGTCCAACAATAGCTTTTTTTATGTCTTGTACACTGTCTTCTGCTTCCTCAGTGACTCCAGTCTTATGTTATTTTTCTTTGAGTCATCTAGAAGCTGTTAGACTGATTTCTCATGGTCTCTTGCTCTTTTCCATAGATTATATCTTTCCTGCTCCTTGGCTGCTATGTTGTCCTCTAGGTCTGATATTCGGTTCTCTGCTTCATTCATCCTACTTCACAAGCTTTCATTCTCCTTCATCATTCCCTCAAACTCTGCTTGAAGCTGTTTAAAAGGTTCCATTGCTTCTGCTATCTTTGGATTCTATCATCTCGCTGATCTCTTCTTTAATGATGTCTTTCATTCTGGACAGTATCTCTGTTTTGATCTCAGTGATGAGTTCTGATTTGAATTTTACTAGATCTACTTTAGTCACCATATCTAAGAGTCCTGGTGTTTGAGTTTTACTTTGCCCTATTTCCTTTTTCTCTGAATTTCCCTGTGGCGATCTTTGTGTCCGGTTTTTTGTATATTTTCTCATTTCTAGTTTTTTGTTGTTACTAGTGCTATTTGTTTGATTCTTTGCCTGATAACAGGGCAATTTTGTTGCAGTCCTTTTTCTTCCTATTATCTGGGGCCCTTTGGATGTGGCACCTTCCTGGGGTGTCCTCCTTGAATCTGTATTGACCCTTGAGAGTTCTCAGTTCTAACACATCATGGGAGGTATTTGAGCAGAACAATCACATCATATGGTAACACATCATGTTACCATAATACAATCAGTGCCAATATCAGTATTAAAGACAGTAAATAAAATGGAACATTTTGTTAATTTCTATTGTGAAGACTTTGAGCTCATGAGTTACCTCTATGCCCATATGCCAAAATTTAGAATTGGTCAGTAATGTGTATACAACATTTAGATTGTAAACATACCCCCAGAACCCTTTGGGGTTAAAAGGTCACTGGGGAATCAGGAAGGTAGGGAGACAGGAGGAGAATGAAATAGGGTTAGCAGATTTATGAAGATCATCTAGACTTGAGAACCTCATATATGCTGGCAGGTAATAGAGGATAAAAGGGCATATATAAAACCATACCAACTGTATGCTGTAAGACCATTGGAGACTTGGCACACCTTCTTATAATAGTACAGGAGAAGAAACAGGCAGCCCTAGAATCTTTTACTTCTGGGTATTGGTTCTGACTGGAAGATAGGAGAGGGTGTGGGGACAGGAGGTGAATAGAGGGATCTAGGAGTAGATGGCAAAATACAAGCTAGATTCCCTTCTTTTTTTTAATCTTGCCTGGTCTCTTGGCATGGCTCTGGTGTGGAGGGATGCAGGAAATGGCTCCAGCTCCTCTTGGGCCTGGGTCCTTACAGTGCAGTTCTGGGGTGGGGTGGGGACCAGCTGGCAGGCCTCAATTCTCTGCAGTGGGGAAGGTGCCCAGGGTCCATACCCAAGTCCTCAGTGCATGGCTCTGGGGTCGAGTAGGGCTGGTTGGCAGGCCTCAGCCCTCTGTAGCATGAATGGAATGGCACCCAGGTCCGTACATGAGTCCTCTGCGTGGCTCCTGGGTGGAGTGGGCCAGTCGGCAGGCCTCAGCCCTGCGCAGCAGGAACGGGATGGCACCCAGGTCCGTACCCAAGTCCTCTGCGTGGCTCCTGGGTGGAGTGGGCCAGTCGGCAGGCCTCAGCCCTGCACAGCAGGAATGGGATGGCACCCAGGTCCGTACCCAAGTCTTCTGCGTGGCTCCTGGGTGGAGCAGGTCAGTTGGTAGGCCTCAGTCCTCCGCGGCGGGAATGGAATGTCCGAGCTATCCTTGCCTTTTCTCTCCCTCTCCTCTTCAGTCTCTATACTCTTGTCTGTTCCCCTTAGGACCCTCTCATACAATGGGTAACCTTCTGTTTGGCCCCAAATCGTCTCAAGATGGCACCAAGCCACCTCAGCTGTCTCTTCCCTGCCTAGCAAGTGTATTCTATTTCATATAAAAACCATGATTTCTTTATTCTTTCATCTGTTGATGGGCATCTAGGCTATTTCTAAGATTTAGCTATTACAAATTGTGCTGCTATAAAGATAAATGTGCACCTATTTCTGCAGTATGGTACTTTTAACTCCTCTAGGAAGATACCAAGAAGGGGAGTATCTGGGTCAAATTGAACTTGTAGTTTTAGTTTTTGAGGAATCTCTAAATGATTCCCATATTGGATGATCAATTTAGACTCCTACCATAATAAAGGTTCCTCAACACCCCCAGCCTTTACAACATTTGTTATTTCTTCATTTCTTTTTGATAGCAATTCTTCCTTGAGTAAAACAGAATCACAATGTTATTTTAATTTGCATTTCTCAAATAACCAGTGATTTTGACCATTGTTTTTTTCTTTTTTGAGACAGGGTCTCACTTTGTAGTTCAGGTTGGCCCTGAGCTCACTATATAACCCAGGCAAACCTTGAACTCAGCAATCTTCCTGCCTCTGCCTCCCAAGTGCTAGGATTACAAGCTTGAGCCACCAAGCCCAGCATTGAGTGTTTTTTGATATGTGTATTTGCTATTTGCACTTCTATGTGTAAGAAGTGTCTATTCATTTCAGGTGCTCACTTTTGGTTTGTTTTTAAATTTTAGGGTTCTGATTTTTTTTTTTTTTTTTTTTTTGCTTTTTGAGACAGGGTCTCACTTTGTAGTTCAGGCTGGTCCTGGGCTCACTATGGTGCCCAGGCAAGCCGCCGCGAACTCAGCAATCCTCCTGTCTCTGCCTCCCAAGTGCTGGGATTACAGGCGTGAGCCACCACGTCTGGCATTGTGGTATGTGGTGTTGATTGTTGGTGGGCGTGTCTCCACACCCAGCATTATATGTGGTTACCGGGGATCGAACTCAGGTCCTTGCGCTTGCGAGGCAGGCGCCGGAACCACTGAGCTAACCCTCTGGCCCAAGGGTTCTGATTTTTAAAAATTCCTTATATACTCTAGATGTTAGTCATTTGTCTGAGGAATAGCTGATAATTTTTTTTGCCCATTCTGTGTGTTGTCTCTTCACTCTGATCATGGTCTTTTTACTAAGCCAAAGCTTTTTTAATGTGATGAGATCCCAGCTGTTTTTGCAATAATTCTTGTGGAACTGGAGTTTTTTCCATAAAGTCTGTGCCTACCTATGTCTTCAAGAGGTCTATCTATTCTATCTTCCAGAAGATTTATTGTTTCTATTTTAATATTTAGCTCTTTGACCCATTTCTCTTCTAGTTTAGTACATGGTGAAAGACATGGATCTAGTTTTAATCTTTGGCACCTGGAAAGCCAGTTTTCCCAGCACCATTTATTAAAGAGGCAATCTTTCTTCCTGCGAAGGTGTTTGGACCTTGTGTCATTGATAAGGTAGCTAATGGGTTTGGAGTTGCTTCTGCATCTTCTATTCTGCTCCACTGATCCTTGGGTCTGTTCTTTTGCCAGTATCATGTTGATTTCTTTTTTAATCACAGTAGCTCTGTAGCACAATTTCACGTTGGGATTGTGACACTCTCTCACTTGCCTTCTTTGCTTCTCACAATTCTTTTTGCTATTCTAGGTTTCTTTTGGTTCCAAGTGAATTTTATGATGGTTTTCTTTACTTCTCTGAGGTATGCCATTGGTATTTTGATTAGGATGGCATTAAACTTGTATATCAGTTTTGGAAGTATGATTATTCTTGCTTTATTGGTTCTACTTATCCAAGAACAAGGATATTTTTCCATTTTTAAATAACTTCTTCAATCTTTTTTCAGAGTACTTTAGTTTTTTACATAAAAGTCTCCTTCTTCATTAGATTATTTCATTTTTCTTGAGGCTATTGTAAAAGGTATTATTTCCCTAATGTCTCTGTCTGTAAGTTTGTTATAAGTTGTATAGGAACTCTATTGCTTCTTGAGTGTTGACTATTATCCTGCTGTGCTAACGAATTTGGTTACTTAAATGTAGGAGTGTTATGGTAGAGTTTTGGGGGTCTCCTATGTAGAGTATCATGTCATCCGAAAATAATGATAGTTTAACTTTTTCTTTTTCTATCATTATTCCTTTTTCTTGGCTAGCTACTTTGGCTGTTTCCAGAACTGTATGATATAGGAGTGGAGATAGTGGGTATTCTTCTCTTGCTCCTGATTTTAGAGAAAAAGCTTTCAATTTTTTTTTTTTTTTTTGAGACAGGGTCTCGCTTTGTAGTTCAGGCTAGCTCTGAGCTCACTATGTAGCCCAGGCAAGCCTCGAACTCAGCAATCCTCCTGTCTCTGCCTCCTGAGTGTTGGGATTACAGGCGTGAGCCACCACGCCTGGCAAGCTTTCAAATTTTGATCATCTAGAATTATGTTGGCTATTAGTTTGTCATAGATGGCTTTTATCAGATTAAAGATTTCTATTCCAATTTTCTGTAGGGTTTTATCATGAATGGGTGTTGAACTTTGTGTATGTTGAAGCATCCCTGCAACCATGGGATGAATCCTATTCACCATGTTGTACAATCTTCTTGATGATTTTCTGCATTCTGTTTGTCAATATATTTTGAGAATTTTTGCATTTATGTAAGGAGATTGACCTGTAGTTTTCCCTTTCCATCAGATCATTTTCTGGTTTTGGTATCAGAGTAATGTTTGCTTCCAGGACTGAGTCTGAGATTGATATTGCTTCCTTTTCAATTTTGTTAAAAAGTTTGAGGAGTAGCAGCTTCAGATCTTCTCTAAGTTTCCTATAGAATCCAGTAGTGAATCTTTTAGAACCTGGACTTTCCTGTTAGTAGTTTTTAAATTATTTCTTCTGTTTCATTGACTAATACTGAATTATTTAGCTTTTTTATATCTTCTTGAGTCAGCTTTGTTATTTCATGTATACCTAGCAATCTGTCCATTTCCTCTGCATTTTCTATTTTATTGGGATATAAGTCCTCAAAGTAGGTATTGATAATCTCCTAGATTTCTGAAGGACCTCTTGTGATTTCACCCTGTTCTTCCTAATTGCACAGATTTAAGTCTTTTCTTTTTAAATAAGGTTGACTAGATGTGGTCTCTATTGACTAGGTCCAGAATGCTCGGAATCCAGAAGAACTGTAAGAAAGGAAAGCAGGGCAAAATCTTTGCAGACTAAAGCCAAATTCTATTTTCACAGGCATGGTTATATAGTGTACAAGTACAAAGAAATGCATCATCCCAACACTGTTCATTCTTCCTATCTTCCTAATGTCCTGTCCTTCCTGACCTTTCTATCCTTCCTATCCTTCCTGCTGTTAAACTACAGAATACAGACAGCATGGAGAGTAGCTAAGCTAACTAAACAATTGTATCTTTCCTCACAAAACAAGTGTAGAATGGGAAGTTCTTTGCAGAGTGTCTCCAGCGTTCAACTGGTCAGCAGCGTCCCTTAACAGAATGCACCCATGAAGGCTATCTTTAACCTTTGCATCTTCAGTCTTCCAAACACAAAGGACACCAAGGCAGGGACACCTTGCATGGCCAGACTCTTGAGATGACTTCCAATAGCTAGAGGTTTCTCTATTTTATTTAATCCTTCAAAGAACCAACTCTTAAATTAGTTTTTTCCTATTATTTTCTTAGTCACAATTGCATTAATTTCTGCTGCAATCTTTATATTTTCCCTTCTTGTACATTTGGAAATTGCCCAAATTAACCTTTGTATTTAACTTGCTCTTGTTTTCTAGAAGCTGGAGTTTCAAAATTATGTTATTTACTTGAGCTGACTCTATTTTTATGATGTGGGAATCCACCATAATACATCTTCCTCAAATGACTGCTTTCATTGTGTGCGATAAGTTCCAGCATGTTATACTGGTTTGTTTAAATGTAGTAATTAATTTCTTCTTTAATTTCATCTGTGACCCATTTGGTTGTTTAGGAGGTTATTATTTAATTTCCATGTGTTTATGTAGTTTTTGTGGTTTCTTTTGCCATTGACTTCCAGTTTCATTGTATTATGATATGGTAATATGCATGGGATTATTTCAATTATTTTGCATTTATTTAAACATGTAATATGTGGTGTGTTTTGGAAAAATTCCATGTGCAGCTGAGAATGTGTATTCTGTTGTGGGGTGGAATACCTTGTAAATATCCATTAAGTTCTTTTGTCCAAAGGTTTGGTTCAGCTCTGATATTCCTTTATTGACTTTTTTGTCTATTGATCTGTCAGTTTGTGACAGTGTGTTGAGGTAAGTCCCCTATTGCATATGTATTAATGCTTATTTGATTTTTGTGTCAACTAATATTTGTGTTATATAGTTGGGTGTATCAGAATTAGGCACATATATATTTATGATTATCTCTTCCTCTTGTACTTTACCCTTTATAAAGATATAGTATCTTTATAGTAATCTTTATCTATTAAGATTAGTCTTGACTTGAAATCAATCGGCAAATACAATAGCTACCCTTGCTTTTTTTCCAGGTTCTTGGGGCACTGTTTTCCACTCTGATTTTCAGGCTATGAATTTCTTTTTGACTAAAATGTATTTTCTGTATGCAGCATATTGGCAGATACTGTTTCTTAATCCATTTTGCCAATCTATTTCTTTTTACTGGTGAGTTGAGACCATTTATATTGATGGTTATAACTGATGTATATTGACTTAACCTGTGTCATGTTATTGTCCTTTTGTTACTTCCCTTTTTTTCTTCCCTTTCTGTACAGTTGCTTTTCTTGCCTGGTAGCTTCATTCTGTCAGATTCAAGGAACTGATGTCTTCAATGTGTTTTTCTAGAATAACCCTCAGAAATTTCTGGAGTGCTGGTTTGGTGGTCATGAATTTCCTCAGTTGTCCTTCACCACGGAAGTATCTTATTTCTCCACTAATTTTGAAAGATTTTTTCAGGCTATAGTAATTTGGGTTGAAGGTTATTTGCTTTGGGAACTTGGAAATACTTCATTCCAAGCTCTCCTTAAGTAAGATCTTGTGTTTAGAAACATGCTGTGACTCTGATGGGTTTTTCATTAGAGGTTATTTGTTTACTTTCTCTAACAGCTTTTAATACTCTGTTCTTGTGTTTCTGGAATCCCATTTTTGCTTTGGTTTAATTTTTTTCTGATTGTGGCTAAATAGAGTTCTATATACCCACTTATATATATGTAAAATTCTTCCATGCTTCAGAAGTTTCCTGCTATTACTTCTGTAAACAAGTTTTGTATGGCCTTTATGCTAACTTCTGATTTTTCATTGATCTTAATTAATCTTATTTTATTCTCTTTTGCATCATCTAGCAGCTGTTCATGATTTTTTTTGTGGTCTCTTGCTATTTTTAGGAAGGTTTTCATTTGATGATCACTAAATACAAACCCTCTTCACACTGATTGATTCTGCTGGGTATACTTTCAGTAGAATTTCTTTTAATTCATTCAGTTTGTTGGCACATTTTAGGTATACATTATGATCACATTCATCACTGCAAATTTATACCTATATGTGATATATATTAATTCTTACTTTTTCCCATTTCTCTTTCCTCGCTTTAACCCCTCCACCCTTACCTACTTTTTTTTTTTTTTTTTTCCTTTTTGAGACAGGATCTCGCTTTGTAGTTCAGGCTGGCCCTGAGCTCACTATGGTGCCCAGGCAAGCCGCTGCAAACTCAGCAATCCTCCTGTCTCTGCCTCCCGAGTGCTGGGATTACAGGCGTGAGCCATCACTTCTGGCATTGTGGTATGCGGTGTTGATTGTTGGTGGGTGTGTCTCCACGCCCAGCATAATATGCGGTTACCGGTAATCGAACTCAGGACCTTGCACTTGCAGGCAGGCGCTGGAACCACTGAGCTAACCCTCTGGCCCTTAGTAATGAGAATCGAACTCAGGGCCTTGGACTTGCTAGACAGGCACTGAGCAACTGAATTACATCCCTGGCCCAATCCAGCCCTTTTTATTTACAAATACTTTGTTTCCATATTTTCCTTCTTTTCTCACTTTTTCCTTCCCTTCTTTCTTTTCTCCCACCCTCCCTCTTGGTTCCCCTTTTTTTTCTAACATTTTCTTCCTATTTCACCATATCTATTATCAATTTTACTAATTTATACTTTCAGTTTCTCACGCTAGAAAAAAATTTGTTATTAACACATGTGTGTCCTATTTATTTTACTTATGAATATGGCCTTAACCTGCATACATTTAACTATAAATGTCTCTATCTTTTTTTAATGGGTTAATAGTTCCCCATTTTAGTTTTTAAAACATATCTTCTTTATCTAATTATCAGTTAGTGGGCATTTGGGCTATTTCCAACACTTAGCTAGCATTAACTGTGCTGCTATAAACATGGATGTACATATATTGCTGCGGTATGACACATTTCTTTTGGGAAAGATACCAAGAAAGGATATAGCTGGGTCAAACGGAATTTCTAGTTTCAACAGAAGTTTTAACCTGTCTGAATCTGTTTATGGAATCTAGTTCTTTCCTGTACTGGGTATTCATGGTTTCCATCACTTTCCTAAGTTCATCTATTTTTCATCTGTATCTACTCTACATTTAACCATATCTTTCATTATGGCCATCATCTCTTTAGTTACCTGTATAATTATTTTTTTGTGTTTTTTTTTCTAGAGACTAATTCATCTACTTTGCTACTTCTATGACCATTTCAGAAAGTTCAACTGGGTGGCTTTTGATTTCCTCTACCTCAAGGCCCCTGGATTTCCTTTGATCAAGCTGGTGTTCCAGGGTTGCATCTTGTTTCCATGTTTTATCACTATTTTTTAAAATTTGTTTTCTGCATTGATGCTTTTAAACTTTTTACAGTTAGTAGCTTTACTACTAGTTTTGAGATCTCTTTAGGAAATAACTATTTTTCAGAAATGTCTTCTAGGGATAGCTGGCTTTTGGTTTTTGAATCTATCCCAAGATCCTGCCTCTTCAATTTATGAGGGATAAGAGGTGGCTTCCTGTTTGACCTAGTACCAGTTCTTTGGTACTAGAATATGGTATTGTTTATGACCCCAAGATAATCTGTGTTGGCATACAAGTAAGAACAACCAATCACAACAGCTATGCCACATTGGCTAAAGTAGTACCATCAGTAATAACAATAGCATTGAGTACAGTTTAGACAGTGGCAAACTTGTTAATTTGTCATCTTTAACAATAGGTACAAGATTCATAGTTATATCACAAAATTTAAAACAAATCAAAATTATCTTCAGTAAATATTCACTCAACAGAGTGATTTTACAGTGAGAGGAGAAAAGTTAAAAGGGATAAAAGGAAAAAATAGAAAAGTAAAATAAGAGAAAGATTAGAAGCAAGGCTGAAGGACAAAAGAAGAGTACCCAGGTTTTGGGAAACTGCTCAAGAAGACATGAGAGAAAGGAAGAAATAAAAGATGAAAATAAGATCAAAACAAGCTAAAAACAATGTTTATACTCATGAAAAACTAAAAAAAAATCATGAAAAAATGAAAAGCAAACAAAAAATATTTTTCTGTGATTTCAAGCCTGTAGTTATCTTCTGGGTTCTACAGTTTGGTACTGAGGCCCACCTAAGAGTTTAGCTCTGCTGCCATTGGTAGACAAAGGAGGCAGTTTGTGCTGGATGATTCCAGGAAGCCTGCAGTAGGAATAAGGTGGGGATGCTAAATTTGATGCTTTCAACTCCACAGAAGTTCTACTCCTGGCTTATGGCTGAGTTTGGTCTGAGTTGTTCAGCCTAAACCATTGGGTGTCTCATGCTGGCCTAACCTTGGCTCCCTAACCCTGGACATCTCCCACAGTTGTGCTTCACCAGTCACTGTGGGATTTCAACATTAGCCCCCTGAGATGAAAGCAACTCTTGACTGCTTTAAGTCTTGAATTCAGTAGGCCCTTCTTGGCATCTGGCCAAGCACCCTCCCCAAGAGACACTGTAGTCCCTTGAACTAGGGTCAGTCACAAGCTGTTGTGACATATAGCAACCATTCTTCCATTCCTCTGGAGTTATCCACCCTCATTGTGTTCCTGTAGAGTCCGTTCCTTCTCTCTCATGCCATGAACCAGAAGCCAGGGAGAACATGCATTTTGTTCACCTTTTTTTTTGCATTGTGTTCTGTCTTCACTTTCTCTGTAGACTCCAATTTTCCCTTTGGACTCTTCCTGGATTCACCTCCTCCTTTTCTTCTCCAGATTGTTATTTTCCAATGTCTAGATCTGGATATCAGCCAGGCTGATCTGTTGCTGTTACTGCTCTGTCACCTTCCTTGAATCTTTAGTTTAAATTCTTAACAAATTTCTAAGGCCCCTATGCAAGCTAGTGTGACATCATAGAGCCCCTAGGAGTTGCAGACAAAGGGTAGCTCATCCCCACATTAGTTTTCCCCTGTAAACCTCTAGTGGGTGTTCCTGATAAAGCTGGGGTTCAGGGGACAGAAGTAACATCTGTCAGTGCAGTGAGAAGGCACAATACTCTTGGCTTCTTCTCCATTGTGGAACACACCCTTATGTCTCTAGAGGAAAGGCAGCAAGCCTTATCATTTCAGTAAGTGCAATAGCAAAAGACATACATTGAAAACCCAAAAACAATCACTATAAAAATTAACTAAAAATGAACATTATAGAACATTAAACTGAATAATAAGAAAAAAGCAAAAAACTGATGAAACAAAAATCATTTAACAAAATAATTTTAACACCAACCATATCTATAGTCACATCAAATACAAATTGTCTGAACACTTCATTTAAAAGGCACAGATTGCCGGGCGTGGTGGCTCATGCCTGTAATCCCAGCACTCGGGAGGCAGAGACAGGAGGATTGCTGAGCTCGAGGCTTGCCTGGGCTACATAGTGAGCTCAGAGCTAGCCTGAACTACAAAGCAAGACCCTGTCTAAAAAATAAATAAATAAATAAATATAAATAAAAATAAAATAAAAGGCACAGATTGTCAGAAAGGATAGTGAGAAATATGTAGACAAGTTTAAAGTAAAAGGGTAGAACAACACATACAACACAAACACCAGCTGTTAGAAAACTGGAGTACTGATATCAGACAATGTAGGCTTCAGTACAAGGAACAGGTAAGTTTTATGATGAAAAGGGTAAGGTAAATTCAACAAGAACTTGTGTGTACACTCATAACAAAGATTTCAAACAATCTGAGTAAAAAGCTCATAAGGCTGTAAGAAAAAGTACACAAATCCACAAATACTATTAGAAGCTTTAAAACTTTTCTTTCAGCAATAATGTAAAAAAGTAGTACAAATTTGTATGACCTAAAAAAAACACAACCAACCAACTTGATCTAATTGAAAAAAATTGTATATATTATACCACTTCTAAAAAGAATAAACATTTATTCCAAGTTCATATGGAACATACACCAAAATAGAGACATACTGGGTCTTTAAAAAGTCTCAAATTTAAATGGATTGAAAGCATTTAGAGTATGTTCTCTGACAGCATGATGAACAACTTAGTACAGAAAAACATAAGGCAGTTCTCAAATATTTGGAAATTAAACGTTTTTTTTTTTTTTTTTTTTTTTGCTTTTTTGAGACAGGGTCTCGCTTTGTAGTTCAGGCTGGCCCTGAGCTCACTATGGTGCCCAGGCAAGCCGCTGCGAACTCAGCAATCCTCCTGTCTTTGCCTCCCGAGTGCTGGGATGACAGACTTGAGCCACCACGTCCGGCATTGTAGTATGCAGCGTTGATTGTTGGTGGGCATGTCTCCATGCCCAGCATTACCGGGGATCGAACTCAGGACCTTGGGCTTGCGAGGCAGGCGCCGGAACCACTGAGTTAACCCTCCAGCCCAACAACATATTTCTTAATATTAGGTCATAAATCAAAGGAGAAATCAGAAATTTTTGCTTTTCTGATGACACCATTAAGAAAACAGTGGCAAATCACAGAGTAAAAGAAAACTATTTGTGATGAATACATATGACAAGGCACATATATTCAGAATATATGAAGAATTATTAAATTCAATTAGAAGTAGAAAATCTAGATAAAACAGGCAGAATATTTGAAAATACTTCATAATAGAGGATATCTAATGACTAATAAATGCATGAATATGCTCAATCTTAGTCATCAAGCACATGTAAATTATAACTACATTGTGATTCACCATTCTTCCACAAGAACAGCTGAAACTTTTTTAAAAACTTAATATACCAGGTATTAAAGAGAATGTGTGGCAAATAAATGTCCATTCATTGCTGGTATGAATGCAAAATTGTGCAGTCACCTTAGGAAACAGTGTTGAGAATATTTTACACAGAGAATCTTACCATAACACTTATCCATTCCTAGCTACTTAACTCAATTCTTCATCCACAGAAAGTCTTGTACAAGAATGTTCACTCAAGCTCCGTTCATAAAGCCAGAAATTGGAAACAACCCAAATGTCTATGGATATGTGAATGGATGAATAAGTTAATCTATTTTCACTAATGCTACCAGCTTTTAAAAATGATATTTATATTTATATAGGTTAATTTGCTGCTTGGCAAGTCTTCGTGTATTATTTTTTCATAGGTTTTTTTTTTAGAGGGTGGTTGGTTGTTGGTGAATTCTTATATTTTTCTTTCAAATTAAACTTAGAATGACTTTTTTCAATCTTCTTTGATCACCATAATTCCTTAATTTAATTTAAAGAGTAAATTTTCTCCACAAATGACTTTCTTACTCTACATAAGCCATCATCTCATTTATGTAGGTGTACCTCAGAGATAGAACTTCTTTTCCTAGGTATCTACTGCTCTGTATCATAACCAATATCACACCTCATGTGGGGAGCAATCCTATTGGGAAAATTAATTGGAAAATTGGGACTATGACTGGGCTGAGTTTTCCTGCCTGAAGACCAGCTATGACCTATTTGGGCCTGAGGAACTGACTCTTTACCTTCACCTCCAGGAACAACAAAGATCCCAATGGTAACACATGCTGTGATACTCCAAGGCAGAACTACACCAGTACTTTCAGCTACATAATTCTTCATTGTTCTAGCATGCACAAACATGAGTGACCTGTTACATTTGTGACTTCTGAGATATTAAAACTACTGCCATCTGAGAGACGTGTTACACTGCTTGCTTTCAATGGTCCGAATAAAAGGTGTGGCAAGCTCGGGTCTGTGGTCTTTGCTACCCAGAGTGGCATGGATCAGGCCCAAGTTCCACTTCTTTATGTATCATTTCTGCCTATTTATTAATTATTTCTGACTTGTGCCATTGGACTCACAGGAATTAGAACTTACTGCTAAGGTTTTGGTTATATTCCCTTCCCCTGTTTCTTCCAACCTAGGAAACTTTAAATTTTCTATTTACAATATTTCATTCCAGGATGTGGTGCTTGACTATTAAGGAATTTGCTCTAATTACTATAGCTAATCATATGCTCAGAGCTTGTTCTTCACAAATATGGTTAGAATTAGAAAGTAGGATTTTGTTACCTTAACTGAGTATAGTTCAGTTTAATTCTATAATCAGGCATTGTCCCAGACATGGTATTACTTTCTGTCAGGAGTCAGTGATGCACAAGTTGTGGGCCCTGTTCTCAAGATCTTTCATTTCCTGGTAGTGACAAAAAAATAAACCCAAAAGCTACTCGGAAGACACAGTGTTCTAAGGACAGAAAGTCTGCCTGGCCTAAGGAAGAAAAAGAACAGCAGAACAAGGACCAACTTTAATATTCTGCATGGAACTTCTTTTATCTTCTTTCTAACAAACACTGAGCCATAGAAATTTGCTGATGCTTCCTGATGGAGCCTATTTTGACTCATTGCTCTTCAGCTGCAAGGTGTAGAGTATCTAAAGTTCATGGCTTTATTTTGCAACCATATTCTTCCATGACCTGTTTCTATGGTGATTTGTTTTTGCTAAGAATAAATCTTGCCAAAAATATTTTTTTTGAGACAAAGTCTTGCTATTCAGTTCAGGCTGACCTTGAACTCATGGCAATTCTCCTGCCTCAGCCTCCCAAGTGCCAGGATTACAAAAGTGTACCACCATGCCCAGCCTTGCTAAAGAAAGTGATGGAGAAATTAAGGCAGCAATGAATTGTGAAGCAGCTCACTGTTCAATATTTTATGGCTAATTATAAATTTGCTGTATGATTTCAATTTCTCAGGAAGCTTAAATTTTGTTCTACTTAAAAGAGACAAGTGGTGTGTATCAGAAGCAGCTCCAGAGAAAACTTTTGCTCATAGGCAGTTCCAAATGATGCACATGCAAAAACAGTCCTTAACAGCTCTGTGTCCATTTGACATGGGACTAGTTAGAAATGTACATCCTCTGGTCATGCCACTCCTAGCCATCTCCCCTAGAAAAATTTGCACACGTAACAGAGACACACACAAGAATATTTCCTGCTGTATTATTTATAAAGGCCCAAAATGGGAAAATTAAAATATCCTTCAACAAAAAACTTAATAAATCACAGAATATTCATATAAGAGTGAAAAAATGCCCTTGGGTCACATGTAATCAATATAGGGGAGACTTCCACATATATTAAGGGGTTTTTTAAGTGTTGAGTTTCAGGTTGCAGAATATCAAGGCAGAATCACAATGAACCTAGAAAAAGTCAGAATTTCACTCAGAGAGCATAAACTTGTAGATGGATAACTAATGCACTCTTGGTTGTACAGTCAATTGCTTTGTATTGGGATGAGAGCTTTAATCTAAATGCATGAAAATCATAGTGCAAAGTGGAAGGAAGCAAGAGTGAACTTCAAAGAGGTAGCATGTGATGTGTGTCCTTTTAGACTGTCAAGCATTCCTGTCCTTTGTTAATCAAAATTTTTATTCCTCTGTCATAATTCCCCATAAATCTAGAATCCTGATCAGAGATTGGGCACAGAATCAAGTCTAGGTAAGTCTAGGTATATTTTTATTTTTCTCTCTCCTGGGAATTTAAATATTGAGTAAATTTTTTTAAAAAGAAAGAGAAGAAAAGGAAAGTGATGCCAATGTCCCCAAAGAGCCCAGTGCACATTTAATCACAGACTGATAACACTGGATCCCCTCCTTCATGAGATAGGTAGAATTTAAAATCACTGGAATTGACACTTATTCTGGAAGTAGATTTTTTCAGTCCCTCACTGTTACGCTCCTGCCAGCAAAGCCATCTGTGGTCTCCCTAAATGGCTCATGCGCTGTTACAGTATCCCATGACATGTTGCTTCCAGTCAGTGAGCTCCATTTACAAAGGGCGGAAGGCACTGTGCTCACTGTTTCATATATAACATGTTCATGATGGTTAATTTTAAATTATAAAGTTTAAATTGCTCAACACCAATAGGAGGTGCACAGAGTTGAATTTGCAAATGCTGCAGCAGCTGATAAACCCTGACCTGTCTACCTTTGGGAAGGCACAAAGGTACTTCAGGATATAGTGTATATGAAAAATAATAGCAGTATGTAATGAAAAATAATAGCAGTATGTAAGGAGAAAGATTTTTCTTTTTTTTTCTTTCTTTCATGAATAAGTATGTGAAGTAAGGTGGTCTTTGATATGCACAGCCAATAGCGAGGACTCTAGTGGGAGTGTGTCAGGATTCTTAGTGTCTAACATTCCATATCCTCTCACAGATGAGTCTTAGTGATAACTACATAACCAGTGATGCAGGTGACAATACTCAGATACAGAAAGCTTGATTTTTAAAAATTTTGCAGCACTGGGGATTGAACCCAGGGATGCTAGGCAATCATTCTACTACTAAGATATATCCTTTGACCTTTTTAATTTTTTTTTTCTTTTTGAGACAGGGTCTCGCTTTGTAGTTCAGGCTGGCCCTGAGCTCACTATGGTGCCCAGGTAAGCTGTCGCGAACTCATAAATCCTCTTGTCTCTGCCTCCCGAGTGCTGGGATTACAGGCGTGAGCCACCATGTCCGGCACTGTGGTATGCGGTGTTGATTGCTGGTGGGTGTGAGTCTCCACGCCCAGCATTATATGTGGTTACCAGGGATCGAACTCAGGTCCTTGTGCTTGCGAGGCAGGTGCCGGAACCACTGAGCTAACCCTCCGGCCCTTTAATTATATTTTTATTTTTAAACATTTTAGTGTCTTTATTGTTAAACAGAATCATGCTAAGGTGCTCAGGCTGGTCTTAAACTTGAAATTCTCCTGACTAGCTGGGATTACAAATATGTGCCACTATACTTAGCTACAATTTTTAATTTTTAGATATGCAGCTAGGAATGCAAAGAAATGAAGCAGTGGAAACATTTTTCTAGTGTCAGTCACAAAACTATGGTCTAATAATCCAGGGTCAGTGAGAGTTGGGTAGAAATACTATTTACCTTAACTCTGCTGTGGATTCTGTAGTAACACCTTCATTTCATGTTTCCTAGGATTGATATATGTTATTTCCCAGAAAAAGGCTGGAACTACATCTGGTAAAGACAAAACAAAATAAAAACAAATACAAAACTGCTGGATTGAGTAGTAATATAGCAATATAGGTTTCATTTTCCCTGAAGATGGAGTTACAATTTTTATCCTGTGCTTCACTAGGCAGAAGGCCTCAGGCCTAATCATATAGAAAGAGAAATGGTCTTAATGGGTTGCCATCTCACCACCATTATTTTCACATTTTTCAGTGAGGCTATAGTGTTCTGTGTCACTTAATATGACCTCTAAGTGTCCTATTTCTCAATCCCCAAACAGATCTATACAGCTTGAATTCAACAGTTTCAGAGTTATAATCTTTTCCCTATCAAATGCTTGTCAGTCATGAATGATCAAGAAGGTACTGCCAGCAGTTGGTGAACAATGCCATCATCATGTTTTCCACAAGGAACAAACTTATCAACAACATCATTGTTCCAGCCAAAAGATACTGTAGTCAAGGAACATACAAAAGATTAGGAAGCCTGAGATGTCTAGAACAGATGCAGAGCATCCTTCTGGTGGCAGAGAGCTGCTGCTATTAGTGTTCTTCATCCTATTTGCAGAGCTTGTCTATAACCTGGTTACCTTATGAGCAAATAGTTTTACATATAAAAATAGTAGTTTACTTAAACATTAAAACAGAAACAATAAGCCTGTTGGAAAACAGGCTAGGTAAAACTCTTGGAGACACTGGCTTAGGCAGAGGCTTTATGAATAAAACCTCTATAGCACAAGAACTAGCAGAAAGAATCAACAAATGGGATCTCATTCTACTGAAAAGTTTCTGCACAGCAAAAGAAGTCGCTGGCACTGCTAGAAGACAACCGACAACATGGGAAAAAATCTTCACTAGCTGTGTATCAGACAAAGCGCTATTATCAACAATATATAAAGAACTCAAACAGATCAGCCTCCCCAAGTTTAAAGACCCAATTCAAAAATGGGCATCTGAAATGAATAGACACTTCTCAGAGGCAGAAGTCAAAGCAGCCAAGAAACATATGAAGAAATGTTCAACATTACTGGTCATTCGAGAGATGCAAATGAAAACAACATTGAGATTCCATCTCACTCCACAAAGAATGGCCGCAATCACAAAATCAACCAACAATAAATGCTGGCGAGGCTGTGGGGAGAAAGGAACTCTTCTCCACTGTTGGTGGGATTGCAGACTTGTGCAACCATTGTGGAGATCTGTGTGGAGATTTCTCAGAAAACTAGGACTAGGGGTCCCACTTGACCCTGCTATCCCCCTGCTAGGAATATACCCAAAAGAATTTAAAAACTCACATTGGAAAGACAGATGTACACCCTTGTTCATAGCAGCTCAGTTCGTGATAGCTC
>PVIC010036842.1:0-18357 GCA_004025085.1 Thryonomys swinderianus
TGTTGATTGTTGGTGGGCGTGTCTCCACACCCAGCATTATATGTGGTTACCGGGGATCGAACTCAGGTCTTTGCGCTTGCGAGGCAGGTGCCGGAACCAATGAGCTAACCCTCCGGCCCGTGACTTTATATTTTCTTCCAAAGCAAGTTTACCGCTGAGATTTCAGGTCATTTATCTACATGATCACAAGGACGTGAGACTTCGCAGCATTAAGACGGCCAGAATCAACACTGAGAGTTGCCTGGGACTCTCCCACCCATACCCGCGCAAGCTGGAGACTCCCTGGCCTGGCTGTGAGGCTGAACTGGGAGACGGAGTGCTAGGTTACAGGGTATTTCATTTTTCCATGTTGTTCTCCCATCTTTCTAGACATTATAACGTTCTGGTTTCTCTCGTGCTGGTTTCCAGTGTCCCCCTTAGTCTCTTCAGAGTGCAGCTGTACCCCCCGTTACGTGGGCTCTCTGTGGTGGAAGGAGCGCTTGGTGTCTGTGCCGCCTCGGACCTCCCTGGAGGGACGTTTAGTGTTTTTCTTTAGAGAGCAGTGTACAGGAAGTCCTCAAACCAACACGGACATAATGCAGTCGGAACTGGCATATTAGCACAGCTGAATCAGGAGTTCAGTCACTTACTTAACTGGCAGCGTGGCTTAGAGTAAGCCACACCATTGCTAAGCTGCACTTTTCTCATCTGTGAAAAAGGAATAATAGTTTCGGAATCATACAGGAAGGTGGGAGATTGATATAAAAGCTCCAAAAAGAAAGAAAACAGGGGTCCCGAGTTTCATTTGATCACATTCCTAAGTTTCAGCAGTCTATTGATGGTGTGCATTCAGGTTAACCTTTTGTGTGTGATTGCACCTATCACTCGTGAGCAGCTGAATTAAAAGTCTGAGGCACTCACCTACAATGATGGCCGAGTGAAATTAACCCTCCTTTGAAGCACCCACTATACCACGTGGGGCCTTGCCGGAGAGTAAGCCAGGATTCTGCAGGTAACTGCACCGCCCCTGTGTACAGGTGCCAAGTCACTGCTTCTCCGACAGGAATGGAGTCCGTGCTACACATCACTTGGAGATTTTTTTTTTTTTTTTGAGACAGGGTCTCGCTTTGTAGTTCAGGCTGGCTCTGAGCTCACTATGGAGCCCAGGCAAGCCTCGAACTCAGCAATCCTCCTGCCTCTGCCTCCCGAGTGCTGGGATGACAGGCGTGAGCCACCACGCCTGGCACTGTGGCATGTGGTATTGATTGTTGGTGGGCGTGAGTCTCCACGCCCAGCACTGTATGTGGTTACTGGGGATCGAACTCAGGACCTTGCGCTTGCGAGGCAGGCACCGGAACCTCTGAGCTAACCCTCCGGCCCACTTGGAGATCTTCTTAAAACACAAACTTTGATTTAGTAGTTGGGAGTGCAGTCTGAATTTCGGCACTTGTAGAATGTATATGTATATTTTTTAGTCTCAAGACTAGTAATAAAAAGTGAAAATGTTCCTAAGTTCTAGGGTACATAGAAAATAAGAGGCATACTTGGAAAATTATTTATTTACATTTAGACTCATTAAAATCTTTCTAGGGTACAATGGCTGAGATATACAAAGCTAATATAAACACATATACATTATTCTGCATGGAAACCAAATTCTAGAGATGAATGCAGATGAATTCAAATTTTCCTTCCCCTTAAATCATGCGATGATCATATCATCCTGATAAGAACAAATTTACCTTGTATCATTCAAAATGCTGAGAAGTAAAAAAGCTAATTTCGATGTTATCAAACAATTATCCATATCCCACAAAATTAAAATTATTTTTCAGTGCTGCAATGTTCCAATGGGTCCAAACAGGATATGTTTTAAATATGAACGCTTTGGTTATTAGGCTTTGATTTGGTTTTTGGCACTGATTGTATAATTACATCATTCCAATGAGTCATTCATTACAGACGAGCCATTCAAAACATGCTTGCTTCGTACCACAGTATTACAAAGCCCTCGACTTGTGTTGATTGGGAATACCTGACAGTAGCAGGGTATTTACCTTCACTCAGCAAAATAAAGAGAAATTAAAATTCATTTTTCACACGTGAGAAAGCCGAAGTCTGCCTTAAATTACTCATTTCCTAAAACTGGTTCCTCAAAATAATCCCTCTTCTGGGCACTGGTGCATTTTTGAAATATAAGACCGGTCAGAACTCTTCCTATGATTTCACTATCTGTTTATGAAAAATATGCTGCTAGTTGAATATATAAACAGTGCATTGAAGCTCTTGGGAAAGGGTCATATTTAAAAGTTTTTAAAGTCTGGATTTAATGAGAGTTTTAGAAAAAGAAACAAAATACTGTGGTTGGTTCTACCCTTCTCACTTCTTTCCCTTCGCAAATTCGAGCTGAAGATCCCAGACTTTTAAAAAGCAGAAGACAGTAAAATAGAATTAGAGGTTTTATCATCCACATTTCCCCCTTCTTACTGTAATGTATCATTTCCAATGTAAATTTGATTCTTTTTCCTTGAAATCAAGATCTGATCTTATAGGAAAATCTTAATTACTACTAGTTTAAAATAAATGTAATAACCAGTGCTTTAATAAAAATATGAATTCCTATAGAATAATTTAATATCTTCAAAGTATCTTAAAAGCCATAGCTATCTCCTAAGTGGGCAATTAAACTCCCACTCTAAACCAGCTCAAACATAAACTGTTGCACAGATATATAAAACTTAAGGTATCTCCTCCATGATATTTTTTATGTTGACTTTTTCGCCCAAATTTGTTAATAGGTAAAAGCAACAAAGTACCTGTTGGCCAAGTTAACTTTCATTTGAGCAGTACTTTAAATAAACATAATCTTAATGTCTAAAACTTTCCAAAAAGTCATATTTACATTTATTGTACAGCATTGTATATATAAATAAATACAAATTTATAGGAAACAAACTGAGCTACACTTTTCATGATGTAAAAAATAAACAAATATAATGTGATCACAAGCTAAGCCAGCTACTTGGGAAATATGCTTTGCACTGAGTTTCAGTGGTAATAACCTGGAGTAACCTGAAGCAGTCCCGATAAGCATGCTACAGATGCTTAGTTTTTACCTTGGACTAGGCCTAGCCACCGTTTTAAGTGAAAAAATTTTCTATTAAAGCCAGTGCCATACAAGTGATTTGAGTTTACATGGCAGGAATATGTATACTAAAGAAGAAAGATTTAGAGAAGTAACAGCAGATGTCAAATATATTAAAGAGTAATTGTAAGGAAGAAAAAAATGAGAATTAACTTGTGGCATATACTGGTACAAACTTCCCAATGTTATATGTGATTTTGAGATGTATATAAATTGTACCAATAAAGAATTCAATTAAAAAAAATTATAAGGAAGAATTAAAATTCTTTTTCCAAGGGATGCGAAGGTTATGGAAAAGTTGAAATGCCTCCTTCACCAGTATGAACTTGTGGTCCCACGACCAGTAGGGCCTTGTCAGGGACATGTAAGTGAGGATTCTGGGACGGGCAGCTGGGACTGACAGCAAGTAGTTAGGCCCTGACGAGGAAGTTTCTTGATGGAAATTGTTTTGTTGAGATTGAAGTTCTGACGTTATAGGACCTTTTAGGCAGTTGGCTTTATCTCATGTTCCTGCTGATAAAGCAGTGTTTGACCATTCTGTTTAGACCTCCTGGAAACAGATGCGTGTCACCTTCCTGAAATGTACCATAGTGAAATTTTCAGGGGTCATCACTAACTTGTGAAAACAAGCAGATGGACGTGATGAGCTTTGGTCGTGTCCTGCACCTTGTAGTCCTCCACCAGGTGTGGGGGGAAGCAGGCCAGAAGTGGAGATGTTAACTGGGACGAGGCAGACGGTGTTAACCAGTCTAAACGATTTACTGCGTGCAAGTTCTCATCTTGGGAATGGGTGGCAAGTCCTGTTACGTGGTCCTTTCCCACAGACAGCATGCCAGTGCTACCACAGTAAGAAAGTCCTGCGATGAGATCAGACGTGAGGTATAGGATAGCAAGAAGCATGGAAACTTTGACCTTAGGAAACAATAACACCTGTAAGCTAGAAGAAATGTTCACTTCCAAGGATCAAGGAGTAAATGCACTAAAATGGAGAGGTTTATGGCTGTAAATATATAAAATAAATAAATAACGTCACACAGTTTATACATTCCAAATTCTTGGAGAAGCCTGACAGGAGTTCAGGAAGAGTCTAAAGAATTGTTCCCTGAGTTCTTGAGGCATCCTCAACGGTCAGTCCATGAGTTCCAAGACTTTAGACACAGGAGAACCCTACAGTCCGCGTGTCCCTCTTCCGGAGCAGTTGTTTACTCCCCTGGGCTTTGTTCAGTGCTCTCCCTACAGTGCAGATGCTTTAAGAATGTGGCTCTGTCCATTTCTTAGGAGACAAGATCCCACATGAAACTTCTAAGAGGAGGAAGAAAAAGGCTGTTTAAAGAAAGTAAAGCTTTATCATTAGTTAAGAGTGCACTTGAGTGGATCAGTTCTAGATCTATAATACGTCACAGGTAGTAAGACTCAACTACACTTTGAGTGTATCAGTTCTAAGTCTGTAATACATCACAAGTAGGAGCAGGTGTCAGAAGGTAGAGTTCTACAAACTTGGCCTTTCCTGACCCCACTGGTTACTGAGCCCAGTCTTTTTACCAGGCAGAATTGCACTCTACCAATTAATTTAAAAAATCCAAACCATCACCATCAGAATGACTTTTCAGTGTTTAAATGCATCACACCTAAATTTGATTTTAAAATAAAGTTCTAAATAACCGTTCTAATCAGGTTTCAAACTTAAAAAAATATCTGGACTCTTCACAGCTGGTATATAATAGTGACTTCTAAAGATTACATTAAGATGGGACTTTTAAGGTTCTTAAATTGTTTTACATATTCATGTTCTTTAAATATACTACTAGTAGTACATTTAAAAAATACAGAGCTTCTGAATAAACAGTGAAATATGTGATTGTTGGAATTCCCACAGAAGTCTATTCCAATTTTGCCACTGGCAGACTTAGGCTTAGTTTTAATTTTAAGCCCTGAAATGTTTTTTTAAAGAGGGTTGAGGGAACCTGCGGAAATGTGCCACCTATTTCAGCAAAGTGCACCAATGCGAGTGTATCTCTTGGTGTAGCTATGACCTCAAAGGAGGTGTAGAAGCCAAGGGCGCTGGTGTCAGATTCCTGACTATAGTACTGAGGCTGGCAATCTTCTCTTCTAGGAGGTAATTTTTCTTCTCTGCTGTTTTCTGTCGCTGTTCAGTCATTTCCAGAGCTTTCAACAACTGAGCATTTTCAACATACAAATCCTTCACCACTGCATCTGCTTTAGTATTCTTGCAGAGCTAGAAACAGAACCAGAAACATCTTGATTCCATTCCTGTTATGATTCTTTTAAGGTCTGACATAAGGACAGTTGTTTTATAAAGGCAAAATCAATTCTCCCTTTATATGTATGTCTTTGGTACCAGGAACTGAACTCTGGACCTTGGGCTTGCAGGCACTGGACCTACTAAGCTAAATTCCTGGCCCCTCCCTTATATTATTTTACAGTACAACTTTAATATCAAGTTTGGCATCAGGAATACAAGTGGAACAAATGTACTTTTTCCAAGCTGTTTCTCTATATAATGTTTGTAGAGATTAGTAATAAAAATAAGATAGCTATTAAAGGTCTCTGAAGTGATTTTTCCCTACCTAAATAAATTCATTCCTTATATTCTAAAATTAACAATATTTTTATAGCTTAAATTTTGGAGGTATAAACTGTGAACTGTTATACTCTCCATTTGGCAACAAAAAAATTTTTTGGTACTGGGGAATCAAACCCAGGACCTTGCATTTGCAAGGTCGGCTCCATCCTTTTAGCAAATGTTTAAGGTTTCTACTCATAACAATCAACCAACTTTGCAAAATGATTCATCAATTATAACAAAGACGAGATTTGGGCAGTTTTCTTCAATTCCTTCTTTTCTACAGAGGGCTTTGTCTAGAAAGTATATTGTAATTCTTATGGTTAGAATATGCAGTCTAGTTTGAGGTGAGAAAACTTGTTATCAGATTTGAGACTTTTTTGTTTCTTGTTCCTGTTAATATCTTCAATCTCCTTTACCCATAGATTCAACCACAGCCTCTATAGCAATAAGGCTTATGGACTATAGCGCAACCACAGAGAGGCTACTTAGCATTTATTTAACATGACTGCAGGTGGAACCTACACTTCAGAACCTGTTCTTTATTGAAATGTTCTAATACTGCTTGGCTTTCCTTCTGTCCCTTTCATTAAGAAACACTTCAATTGCTCATCACAACATAATAAAATTCAAACTCTTGGATGTAGCAAGTGTGGGCTCTTCCTCTCTAGAGTCTGGCAGTGCCATGTTTATAGCTGTCTCACCCCACATGTTATCCTACCTTCTGGATGTTCCCACAGCCTGGCACACCCTTCCCATGTTTTTTGATCTGTTCAAATGTCACCTTTTCTCAGGACTCCATTTAAGAGGCCCGCAGGAAGCTTTGACACATTTACAGTGGGGCCATAGTTCATGTTTCACTGCTCAGTGGCTTGTATTGTCAGTGAAAGGCACAACACTGTCCCACCGAGCGGCCTGGGACAGTCCGTCCCTTCGGGTGGTATAAGCCGCCCGGTGGGACAGGCATACATGTGCCTCCCGTGGTTCAAGCCAGCCGGAATGGGTTGGATCAGGTATCTTTTCTCTTGTGTTCCCGTCTAGTGAAAACAGAGCCAACCCTATTTTATCTCATCTTATTTTTGAACGTGTCACTGGGCAAATGCTTGACACCTTATAGGTGTGCTAGAGTACAATTCAGTATGGGCAGGGATCTTACGTTTTTCATTACTGCTTCTCTAGCACCAAGACTAGGACTCGGGAACATAGGAACACAGGGACCAATATTTACAGGGGTGGACGGACAACTGCTTGTTAGTAGGGCCTTCTCCTTTTTCTCCTGTTTATTAAGACAAAGGGCAAAGGGGAATTCTTGTCTATATCTGCATTCAGACCTTCTCTTGAGATTATCATGCTTTAACCTCCTCCCCTTTATTTGTTTTTACTGCAAATAAAAACTGGGCCCCTTGTGCGTCCAAGGTTGGCATGGTACCACTTGAGCTAAATCCCCAGCCCTCAAAAAAAAAAAAAACCCTTCTATCTAGAAAATCACCAGTCTGTCTCAGTCTTTTCCAGAGAACATCTGACATGTTCTGAGGAAGTGATCCTCCCTGAGTGTCTATCAGTGGGTACATAACTGACCTGTAAATATTGAGGCACAGCTGCTTTCTCCAGTACTTACTGGTCTGGAATAATTTGGGGTCCAGACTCTGTTCAAAGCACATCCTTTTGAGATCAGATAAGGTGCTATTGAGGTGGTCACCAGCTATTGGGAACCAGAAAGCTAAAGTTCTATTTTTTGCCCCTTCCCTCAGCTTTTTTTTTTTTTTTTTTTTGAGACAGGGTTTCACTTTGTAGTTCAGGCTGGCCCTGAGCTCACTATGTAGCCCAGGCAAGCCTCGAACTCAGCAATCCTCCTGTCTCTGCCTCCCGAGTGCTGGGATTATAGGCGTGAGCCACCACACTCGGCACTGTGGTATGTGGTATTGATTGGTGGCGGGCGTGAGTCTCCACGCCCAGCACTGTATGTGGTTACCGGGGATCGAACTCAGGACCTTGCGCTTGCAAGGCATGCCCCAGAACCACTGAGCTAACCCTCCGGCCCTTCCAACAGCTTTTAACCAGTATCACTTTCTATCTGAATAAGGACACTACTTGTGTTGGGGAGAGAAAAAAAAAATACGAACTTTTCAATTTAAACCACTGATCCTCATTAGGGATGTGTCCTTATTAGCAAATACATTTTTAAAATTGTGGACAAACATATGCCTTAAAAGAGCTTTAAAAAATGTATAATACAGAATTCCTATTTTTGGAGTAATATGAGGGGGAGTGGGTCCTTAGTTCTTCTAGACATTTATGGTAGAATTTGCCTTTATTAGACAACACAAGTTAACAGCAATAGAGGGAGAAGAAAGCGGAGTTAAACCTGGGACATGAGTTAAACCTGGGTGGGCCGAGGGGCTGGGGGGTCTCACTTGTTCTTTGAGCTGATTCACTTTCTCTTGAAGAAGCCTCTTCACTAGTTTCAGTTTCTGTTCAACTTCTATCATCCGTTCTTCCATGAGTGTCACCAGGTGTTCCTGGCTTCCCTGTGGAAAAGAAAAATGGTGTGTTACCATCTGGAAATCGTGCCACCCTGGAAACACCAGAGGCTTTTTCTCTATGAAAAGGACAGCTAGTGTTTTACCTTGACGGTAGGACGGATGGGTTTCTGATTACTGCACAGACTGTGTGTGTTAGAAAAGTAGCCCTGTCGGAAGCAAAGAGAATCTTACCTGTGATACCACTGTCCTCTGATAAAAAGCAAAATTCTTCCCCATATGGAACACCTGTGTGTACTTGCACTAAAATGAGGATCCAAAGCAAACTAAAAGATGGTGATGCGCCTTCTGCTGTGACCTGGGGCTCTGTAGTACTGTGGGGTCTCAGCGAGGAGCAGACACTGGCTTTATCTGAGCTGCCTGTGGTCCCCAGTCGACCTGGAACGTGCAGGTCTGCTTTGTCTTTGGAATGAGTGAAATCTGTGAGGCTGTTTTTTCCCCACTCCTAACAGGGAGTGTCCCCCGGCCAGTTTGTCAGTGTGGAGCTAACATCTGGACTGGACAGTGACTGAAAATCAAGAGTCTCCCTACAGATCCCCCCAGATAAAAAACACAAGGCGGGTGAGGAGCCCTGGCCCCTCCTCGCCCACAGCAGTGATGGGGAAGCAGGGTGTGACTGTGGAAAGCGGGCACCAGGAGAGAGCTCCGAGTGCTGCTGCCCAAACAAGGCCCGAGGGGCTCGAGACCACAGCCCGGGCTCCGGTGCAGGAAGCAGAGCTCAAGTGCGAACGGTCGCGGGGCCGGTGCTCTTAGGGGCAGAGCTGCTGCTAACAGGCAGAGCGGTGGGGCAAGCCGAAAGCCTGCAGACCATGTGACTGATCTGAAGACAAAAGTTAAGTGCAAAACGTGAATTTTAGCAAACTAAGCCTTCAACATCTACCTTTTTTTTTTTTGAGACAGGGTTTGGCTTTGTAGTTCAGGCTGACCCTGAGCTCATTATGTAACCCAGGCAAACCTGGAACTCAGCAATCCTCCTGCCTCTGCCTCCCGAGTGCTGGGATGACAGGCATGAGCCACCAAGCCCAGTGGATTTATTTTTGAGATATGGTCTCACTTTGTAGTTCAGGCTGGCCCTAAGCTCACTATGTAGCCCAGGCGAGCCTCAACTCATCAGTCCTCCTGCCTCTGCCTCCTGAGTGCTGGGATGACAGGTGTGAGCCACCACGCCCAGCATTGTGGTATGTGGTACTTATTGGTGGTGGGCGTGAATCACCACGCCAGGTATTGTTGTATGTGGGTACCTGGGACTGAATTTGGGACCTTGCACTTGCAAGGGAGATGCTGGAACTACTGAGCTAAATAAATCCCTGGCCCTCAACATCTAGCTTTTTAAAATAAAGGCCTCTATTTAAAGAAGATGTGAGTTTTCCTCCCTGCAATATCAGTTTTTCATAACCATATAAAATAACAATAGCTAATGAGTTTTTAAAGTTCAAACCATAAGTGAAACTTTTTGATTTCTACTATTCTAAGAAAATAAAGCAAAACAGAAAACCATAATTCTAAGAATATGGAATATGGCAAAATTGTCAGGAAAAAAGAGGAAAAACAAAGGCAGTCATATATTTAAAATTTACTTTATTGTTTCATCAAAATCTTCCTCTTTCCTGTCAAAAATTATTTTACATTTTATACAAAACCATATAAATAACCCTGATTTTCTTCAAATTCCATATATAAAAGTAGTACCCTTTGTTAAAAATAATTAGTATGTGCGGAATGAGAAAATATATAGAATACATCCTTTCCAGCATCTTAAGTCCACAGTTTAAATAGAAATAAATATGGGACATAATAGTGCAAAGGCTTTGGTAAAAATAGTAATTAAATCGGTGCACTTGGTTCCCAGGTGTCTCAGTTTATGTTTCTGTGTGTGTGTGTACATGTGTGAGCCTCGCGTGCCACGGGACCAGTGCCATCCACAGCAGCCCCGTGTCACAGGTGCCCGATCCTCCTGTAGGAATCTGCGTGCACCGCCTGCTGCTCCGGTGGCAAAGCCTAGAGAAAGAAGGCAAGTGGACACTTCACCCTGGCGCCGAGGACGGTTCTCAGGGGGTCTAACTTCACACGCCACAGCGCACACCGTTCCTACAGCGCACATGCTGACACGACAGAGGCAAGCCCGGTGACGCCACATCACTGCACACCCAGATGCTGTGCACATCTGTCTGGACGCCACACCCTCTGCGTTCATGCTAGCTCGGCACCAGAGCTGGAGTCCACCCTCTTTTTGCTAGAGACGTTTCTTTCTCTCTTTGTGCAGGAGTATTAACAGAATTGAGTAAAAGGATACTTTTATTTTTAAATATTGGTTGGCAGGCGGGGAAGAGCATGCTTTGAATGAGAGGTGTGGAGGGGAGCAAGAACGGTCTGAGGCGGGGAGCTGAGTTTCTAAGACGGGTGAGGAACTGGCCCCACGGTTCTCTAGTTCCACCCTATAGTGCAGAATGGATGCGTCTCAATATTCTACTGCTGCGATTTTAATTCTGAGATTTAATTTCATTGTTGGGAAGATATGATGGTATATGTAGAAAAACTTCCAAAATTGTGCATTTAAAACATGAAGATAAGGTCTTTTCAAAGTTTTGTTATGAAAGTGGTAGAAAAAGTATTCATCCAACAAAGCTGAGCTACATACTAGAAGAGGGAAATATAAATTTAGCACCAAAATGATTTTGTAAAGCCACTGAGGGCATTAAGAACTAGAAAGAACTGATTGGGAATTATACAAAGAAATGTTTTTAGAAAGGGGTTAGCCAGACAGTTATAAAACCTTGGAAGGATGGCTGTGAATAAAAGCACTGAAGAAACATGTCTTTGAAGAGCTAGGCCATGTAAGATTGTAACTAGCAGCTGAGTGAGGACAGTACTAACTCAAAGGCAATGGGAAGATCTTTATTTTCTTAAATAGCTTTTCAAACTGGATTATTCCAATAAGTAATGTAGTTCTGACTACACTTTCTAGCTATCAGTTATGAAAAATGTCCATTTGTAAGTTCCTTAGAACTTGGCGGGACCCACCTCTCTGGCTCAGGAAAACTCAGGATGTTGTGTTGTTAGCACTTATGTGGTTTTGTGTGTGTGTGTGTTTTGAGACAGGGTTTCACTTTATAGTTCAGACTGGCCCTGAGCTCACTATGAAGCCCAGTCTAGCCTCAAACTCACAGCAATCCTCCTGCTTCTGCCTCCCAAGTGCTGAGATTACTGGCCTGAGCTACCACACCCGGCACTGTGGTGTGTGGTACTAGGGATGGAACTTGGGTCCTTGTGTTTTCACGGCAGACACTGGAACCACGGAGCTAAATCCCCAGCCCCAGTGTGTGTGTTTCCTAATATTTGTGGCATGAATGTGACTATTAAGCCAATAGTGCATTTTGGTACCGTCATCTACCAGTGCACACAGGAGACCAGAACATCTTATAGCCCAGCCTAGAAGCCGAGGGCCCAGAGCAGCACTGCGTAAACCAAACCCACACCTGGCACTACGGTCCTGCGTGGGTGTGACTGTCCCATAGAAGACTTAGGCTCTACCCCCGCCCTTCAGAGAAAGGTAGAATTAATGAGCTGAGCCGAGCTGAGCGGGAGCACACGGTGCTTCCTACCTGTGGCGCGCTGGTGTCCGAGGCCCTGTGGTCCAGCTCCTCCTGCAGGTGCCGGTTTCTCCTTTCCGCCTGCAGCAGCTGGTGTTGAAGCTGCAGAAGCTGCTCCCTGGGGCCCACCGGGCAGGCTGGCTGCGGGGGCGGCTGCGGGTCCCAAGGAGGGGACGGGCTAAGCGTCACCGTGGACCTCAGGGGCTGCGTCTGCGGGACGAGGCAAAGCTCTGCTGGGCTGCGGCTCTCTTCAGCCCCAGCAGGGAGCGGTGACACCTAGGACTCAGTCCCGGCCTCCCACCGACCGGTAACTTGGGAACAGGGTGGCTGGTGGCTCGTGCACCCAAGTGACAGGTAGCGGGAAGAGCCATTTTGCTTAGAAGATAATGAATAAGCAGGCTTTCTGGAAAGTTTTAGAATTAAGAAATGTACTTCCCTCAAGTGACTTTAAGAGCACCAGTGCCTAATATACAATACATAGGACAGTGTATCTGAATTTTTTTTTTAATGGTACCAGGGATCAAACTCAGGACCTTGTGCTTACAAGGCAGGCAGGGTGGCATGACCCAAATCCCTGGTGGTCTTCCCCTTTTTTAAAAACTGGGGTTGGAGTAGGGAAATCTGGGGAGAAGTGGTTATGTTTCAGGATTTCTCACTATGTGTATCACTCTTAAATATTCTCAGAGACAAATGTTCAGTGGCTACATAGTTTCCAACCCTGGGTTAGCAAAAACCTTTTTTTTTTTGAGACAGGGTCTCGCTTTGTAGTTCAGGCTGGCCCTGAGCTCACTATGGTGCCCAGGCAAGCCTGGAACTCAGCAATCCTCCTGTCTCTGCCTCCCGAGTGCTGGGATTACAGGTGTGAGCCACCACGCCCAGCATTGTGGCATGTGCTATTGATTGCTGGTGGGCATGAGTCACCACTCCCAGCATTGTATGTGGTTACCAGGATCGAACTCAGGACCTTGCGCTTGTGAGGCAGGCGCCAGAACCACTGAGCTAAATCTCTGGCCCAGCAAAAACCTTTTTTGGGAAAAATTTCATCTTATACTTAAATGGGTTAAAAAAAATTACCGATGTGTAGTTTTACCCTTAAACAGTACAGTGAGACAGGCGATTTCTGGAGCATAAGGCAATATCCTAAGCCCTCTGCGAACAGCAGTACACGAGGGAGAAGCATTTGTTTAAGACAATGAGGAAACAGTGCATCAACATGCCAGTGAAATGCAGAGAGAGGAAAAGATGAGAAGATGCCAGGTTTTGGCCAACGGGCATGCGTCCTCACGTCTGTCAGTGCGTTCGGCAGACACAGGGCTGCGTGGAGGCGTGCAAGGAACACAAGCAAGCCCACAACCCAAGAGGAAGCACCTCCAGGCTTGTGGCAAGGGGGAAAGGCCTTCTCATGCTCAACCATAATTAAATGTTACATGGAGCTTCAAAGCCACTATCCATTTCCTTAAGCCTCATTTCTTAGGGGGATGATTACCCATTCTGAAATCCTTTGAGTTGCAGATTCAAAAAATCTCCCACTTTATTTTCATGAATAAAGAAAATATAGTGTTAGGGCCCCACCGCTCTGTATCAGTGGGATAACTGTCTTCAGATAATCCTTTAAATACTGGGGAAATCTTAATGAAAATAGAGACATATTCCACAGTGAGAGGAAAATGGAAATGAATACTGGCTCTTTAGTACTTATTAATTCTTATAGTGGTAGAAATGGTTACATGAATAAAAGAGTTCAGTGAGATGGCCCCATGCCCTGAAAGTGCATTGAAAGAGAATGTTCTACCTTGACACACTATCTCAGGCAGAGAATCGCACCCTTCTCTGCTACTTCCAACCACTGAATTCTAGGTACAGGTTAGCCACAGACAAAAGAAATCATAAGCGTTAGGGAAAGAGGAAGAAAAGTGAGTTATAAACAGAAACAACAGTTCCACCTGGATCTATTTATGTACACAAACAAAAGCGTACGAAGGGCCTACACTGACATTTCTCTCGATATATATTCTGTGGACTTGAAAATGTCTTCCCCTCAAATTCTGCTCCTACATCCTCCTCACCTGCTGTGATCTGCCGGGTCTGTGAGCTCATCTCTGTTAGCTCTACCCACGCCAGTAAGATTATCTGGACAGTGCCTGGTCCACTCCGGAGTGGACGGGAGGTTAACATCCCCTGCAGATGCACACTATAAACATTTCTGTTCAGCTGAAAATGCTTGTTTTCACAGGAGCACAGAGCAAACTCGATACTCTGTAACCTTTTTTTTGAATGTCCAAGATTTTTTTTTTTTTGACTAAAGATTGTCTCATGTAGCTGAAAAAGCCTTGGAGTTTGAGTCAAATGCTAGCCCTCATTTTTTCATTTCCTACCCTGGTAGTTTCAAGTCCGTGATGTTTAAACAGTACAGAGGCAGAGATGAGGAGGACTCCTTCCCCAAGGGGGCACAGACATCACAGCAGAATATCCTAGAAGCTTTTCTGCCTCCACAGATTCGGATGCAGAAACATTACCCTGCTTTCTCAGGGCCCTCTCCCTGGCAGCCAGGAAGGAATATGCCCATCCCTTAGGTGAGCTGGGGGCCCAAGGCTGGGGTGAAAGCCCCCGTACATTCCATACAGTAGCCTAACCTATAGATCTCATACTGTAAAGAATGCGGCTAATGAGGCTGGCGAGAGGAATGGGTGATATTTAATACAGTTTCTGTGTGGAGTGATGAAGGGGCTTGGGCAGTGATGTCTTAATACCACTGAATTTTAAACTTAATTTTTAAAAAGGCACATTTTATGTTCTGTAAATATTTACCCCCTTTACAAAATGAACAATATACTCCAAACCATTGAACTGTACACTGTAAATACATGAACTGTATAGTGTATATATATCAACAGAGCTGTAAAAAAAAAACTCTGATCTGTACAAATCTATAGTTAATAGATCAGGCTCATTTGCAAATGGAAGACTTATTAGGATGAAATATTCTTTTTAGTGTTTAAATGGAAAATTCATGCTCTTTTCCTTATTCAGTTGTAGTGCCAAGAACACTCAATTTTCCTCATCTATTAGCAAATATTTATGACTAGCTTGAGAGGAAAATGATGCAGGGAAACTGCTTACTATGGCTAATGACACACGGGGCTCGGAACAGCAGGTGAAGAATCGGGCTTCTGGCAGGGCACCCAGCGGTGAGAAGTATTATTAGCCTGCTCTGTTTCAATTTGTTGTAGATATACTGGGCTTAGCTTTGGGTATCTTACTCATTAGAGTGTATAATTATTTCATCAGGAAGCATATCTACCTCTAAGCACAGCTTGCAGCTCAATATGTCCGATGCATTTATTCTAGGCTGTCAGAAAACACAGTTTGGATTTCACTATTTATAGTTTCTCTAATCTCCCTATTTGTGGATAAATCAGAGAACATACAATTGCCAGAAACCTTTACTGGTTGTTTAAATGTCAACGTGATAGGCTGATCCACACCGCACATTTTAAAGCCATGTATTACTTTTGAAAGTTACCTTGGCTTATATCCGGTTTTATAAAAGAAAATATTTAAGTATTTTTTCTTTGCCATAATTCTGGCTTATAAATATTTTATACGTTTTACTTTTTAAGAAAATAAAGACATTTCCTGTGAGTTTTTATCGTATGTTGAACTAGTTGTCATTTACTAAAAGCAAAATATCTCCATGAAATTTTTATGGGAGGAAGGTTTTAAATTGTTTTCTATTTAAGAAGCTATATATCCTATAATGGTACTCAGAAATCAGACTGGAAGACAGTGTCCAAGCTCACAGATTTTCCAGTTCACTTATCTGTTTATCAGATGCACCTGGCACAAAGCAGCTGGCTCCTCCCCTCTTGTTAGTGGTGCTAGGGACCAAGCCTGGCCTGCCCTCGCTCTCCCAGTGCCCCGCCGCGCTCCACACCCCCTGCTTTCTAACGGCAGGTCTTGCATCTAAAACCTCCAAACGCCAAGGTGCTCAGACCCTCAGTGTGGGTTTCCTGACCGAAGAGGTTGTCAGAGAGCGATCTCATGATCGTATCTCTGAAGCACTGCGACATGGGAGGTCTCAGGACACTGTTAAAGACACGCTCACCGCAAGAGAGCTCTGGGGCCCTTCAGTATCAGGCAGGGTCCCTGCCACTTGGATCTGTTGAGGGGCCAGGTCTTTGCATATTAGTCACATGACTCTTCTGCACAACAGTACGGAGTCTTCTCACAGTGTAAGCAGAAGTGTCCAATGTGGTAAAATAGGGCAAAGGGTGCAGGCTGGCGGCACTCAGGTTTTCGCAGCCAGCCTCTCCCAGCGCATGTCTCATTCATCGGTGGATGAACACGGTCTTCTCAGTGAAGGCCATTTGCTTACACACTTACCTCCACTAGCTGCTCATCCAGTTTCACTTGTTTCTTTTTCAGGCCTTCATTTTCTAAATGAATTGTTTCCAATTCTCGCTCAAGGGCATTCATCTGACTGACCTATTAAAAAAACAAAACACTCAGATTGTTCTGCTTTTCCAAAACCTCTATTCTTGAAAGAAAGCCAAGAAAACTGAACAATGCAAAGACAAACAATGCAGTGCTATTTAAGTAATCAACGTGTAGTTCCCCGCTTCTGACAGCACAGATGCCTCCAGGCAGCTGGCCACCCACTGCAAAAACACACAAGACACTCCTGTAACACGGTGGCCACATCTACGTGTGTCTGTGTGCACAGTTGTCACCAAAAGAAAATGCTTATGAAAGACTTCTCACCCTGAGCCATAAACTGCTGTTTCCTAGTGTATTTTATTAATAAAAACTATTTTTCCCTAAACTGATTTTATGATCCTCTACTGTTGGATCGTGTTTAGAATCTCTTGAGAGTACATAGATTGAGATCGATGTAACACATTTCAATTTTAAAGATGAAATTTCAAGGTTGTATATGTACCCATATTTGCAATTTCTTTTACTATAGGACGAATCCAGTGACCTCTAAGACACTGGGATTCAGAATATTGCTGAATAAAAAACATGATACTATTGTAGAAGAGTAATTTTTGCTTCTATCAAAAAGAGCTAAGGAGGGTCAGAGATTTAGCTCAGTGGTTCCGGCGCTTGCCTAGTAAGCACTAGGTCCCTGGTTCCATCCCCACATATAAAAACACTGGGTGTGGTGACTCATGCCCACCAGCAATTAGTACCACATGCCACAGTGCCGGGGCATGGTGGCTCATGCCTATAATCCCAGGACTGGGGGGGCAAAGGCAGGAGGATTGCTGAGTTTGAGGCTTGCCTGAGCTACACAGTGAGCTCAGGGCCAGCCTGAACTACAAAGCGAGACCCTGTCTCAAAAAAAAAAAAAAAAAAAAGCTGAGGAGAGTAGCAAGATTTGAGAAGCAGAAATGGAACATGTGCAAACCCATTTAAAATTCACTGTTATTTAAAACCTTCCATAGGACCCTTCCCTTGGTGAGTAGCTCAGAGGCACTCTGACAGGTTTGAAGGAACTGACATTAAATGATATTTCATTTTAGATCACCACCAGTCTTCTCACTACAAATGGTCATAACTTTTATAAATTATATAAATTAATGAATATTTTATAACAAAACTAATATTGTCCATTCTTCCAGGGTTTTTAAATAAACCACATATTTGAGAAGAGGAATGTAATCATGAAAACTCTGAGCCTCGGTTTAGAAAAATCAAGTAACCTCAACAGTCCTCAGGTGAACATGGTCTGAAACCTACATCCATGAGACAACGTACAGACAGCAGTGGAATTTTGCTTTGGGGGGTCTGACTAGGAGGAAGCCAGCTCCAAGACAGGGCTCCAGGACCCCACCTCCTGGGTTAGTCTCTGTGCAACAGCCTGCAGCAGAAGGCGTAGCGTGTGACTTCTCACGTTACGTTTTCAAAAGACGTAGAGCTTCTGTCTTGGTATTTTGAACTTGGGTGTCTGTCCAGGAAGTAAGAAGCTGTGCTATCAGGCCATCACTAGCAGGAAATGGAGGCCTCTTGCTAGGTTCTGTGAGTGAGCCTGGAATGTGGATCTTCTGGCCTCGGCAAAGCCTTCAGGGCACCACGGCCCTGCCAACATCACAGGAGCCCAGAGTCGCCCACGCAGCTGAACTGCTTCTGAATTCCAACCCACAAAAACTGCGAGGCAATATGTGTTATTTTGTTACACAGCAACAGATAACAAATACACAGACTACATATACTTTGCCAACTTAAAGTCTTCTAATAGTACAGATGATTAAGTCTCTTCCCTGAGAAAGCCTCAAACACATTGTTCTTTTTCAAGTATTACTCAGTCAAAAAGAACAGTCTTGGGCCGGAGGGTTAGCTCAGTGGTTCCGGCGCCTGCCTCGTGAGCGCAAGGACCTGAGTTCGATCCCCGGTAACCACATATAATGCTGGGCGTGGAGACTCACGCCCACCAACAACCAACACCGCATACCACAATGCCGGACGTGGTGGCTCACGCCTGTAATCCCAGCACTCGGGAGGTAGAGACAGGAGGAT
>PVIC010036843.1:0-18395 GCA_004025085.1 Thryonomys swinderianus
AGCAGCAAATGGCAAGCAGCAAGTGGTAAGCGAGAGGCAGCAACCCTCTTTCTGTCCCTTGTATCTTATCCAGGCTACCCACCCTTATAACAGGCAGCACTCACACCCAGCTGGGGTAGTTTCAATTCGAGCATCACACCATGAATCAATCCCAGAATCTCATCCTTGATCCCAACAGCATATACCCTAAATCCACTTGCCTCCAAAAAAGCCCCCACCAATCACCACAGGAGGCTCGGGGGGGACATCTAGATATAAGCCGTAACAACCACCAATGAATGAGAGTTTCAATTTCTCCACACTTTTGTCACCAGCGCACACTCAGGAATTTTAAACACATGACAATGGTTATCTTAGCCGAGCTAAGACTGGAGTATCAGAGCTTTTCTGGTTTTGTTTGTGAGTTCTCAAAGTGACTCTACAACACAGGTTAAGAAGGTTGAGAACTCTTTACTCGCACCTTCTTCATAGATAGATCCTGACAACTATGCCCCGTGCGGCCACTGAGGCGTGGGGCCTGCTTCTGCCCCCCACATCCTACGCCCCTGACCTCTGCAGCACAATCACCCAATAAGAGAATAAAAACCAAGGAGGAACATACCATCTTAAATTTATAATAATCATATTTAGTTTCAAGAAGTTGGGAGTACACACATAAAATGCTTTCTGATCGTGTGGTAAACATGTGTACGTGTACATGGAGAAACTGACATAACTAACAGTTTCCTCAAAAAGTAGGAGCTCTTTAGAAAAATCAACAGTTTATATATTAGATAGCTTTCTCCAGCAAAGACAGAAGCCAGGGTACACAGAAAGTGTATAAACTGAAGGACCGAACATTGCACAACTTCTCAGTCCAAAGCTGAGAGTTGCATTTTTTTTAAGATTCATGTTAATAGGAAAAATAACCCAAGCCATGTCTTCATGCAGACTGTACTTGCACAGAGAGAATTTACAGATCCTAAGAAAACAAAACTTAAGGAACAGAATTAAAGGTTGAAAATCACCTTGCTGTCACACATCCATCTAAAGTGACCAAGTTTTCCACTGAGTCCCCACTGACAATCTCTACAGAGCCATGAGCGACCCACTGCGTGTATCTCCATGGATGCATGATCACATGTAGCGATGTCAGAAAGAAACTCGAAACTTGTGTAAACCGACATCCACTGTGACCTATTAGCTCCTGGAATCTCGAAGCCCATGCTAGCGTCCCTTTGCAGTACACAGTTCTCTTTGGGATTAAGGGACACAGAGTCTTTTATTCATTATTAAAGCTTCTGACAACTTAAAAAGAATGAAAAAATAGCCAACAAAACTATATAAATTATGCTATTGCTTAAACATTAATAGTGAAAAAAGTTTCAAATACAAATGAATACAAAACAACAATTTCTCTCTGCATACAGGAAAAATGGTTCTACAATCTTTTGATTCATATGAAATGTCTGCATTTTTTGGGGCAAAGTTATGCCACACACAACTTTTGCTAGAGCAGGATATTAAGGCTAATTATGGTATCCATTATGGCTATGTGTCACTTGTAATCTATAGACTCGCTTCTATTTTAAGTGTTCTGCCACACTCAGCAATTTCTAATTGTGTTATTCACAAGATAATTACATGACCGGTAAATTTACTACCTAACACCGTACTATATGCGGTACAATCTAGCAAGGGGACGAGTTTGGAACTGTGTAATGAGCGTCTCCCTTCAACATTACTCAACAGCATATGAAAAAGCCACTGGAAGATAAAAAGATCTAGATTAAGGCCTGAAATCCAGGGCCCTCGCAGACCACCCACCTTCAGGGCTCTCAAGGTCTGAGAAAGCATCGTAGCAAGTCAAACTGCAGCCTCTATGCTCTGCCCTCAGCAACACCAACATGGACAGACCCCTTTGCTGCAGCAATTATCAAAAGAACTTCTCACTGGGCGTGGTGGCTCACGCCTGTCATCCCAGCACTCGGGAGGCAGAGGCAGGAGGACTGCTGAGTTCGAGGCTTGCCTGGGCTACAGAGGGAGCTCAGGGCCAGCCTGAACTACAAAGCGAGACCCTGTCTCAAAAAAAAAAAGAACTTCTCACAGAGAGGTCTTGAAATTGAGCTCTCCTACTCAGCATACTTGACTATGACAAAACACTGAATAAAGCATGAATCTGAAAGCACTCATGGCCCTTAATACGACATCATGGATTTTGTAACTTAGCATTAACCAGAGCTCCTTCCCTGGCAATTTTGCTACTTTCACTGTCTTACAAATGTCTTCCCGTTACCTACACCAGAGACAAATAGGTGGTTCTCAGTAGCTTTGGATATAACAATGGCAGTTTTTTTTTTCTCTCATCACTTTCTCTTTTTATTTCTTCATTCTCTCAGTGTGATAGGCACCCATCAGGGAGTCTTCATTCCTACCCATCTCATTACCTCTTCATTCTATTTGTCACCTTTTGGAAATGCAGAACTTTTTTTTTTTTTTTTTTTTTTTGAGACAGGGTCTCGCTTTGTAGTTCAGGCTGGCCCTGAGCTCACTATGGTGCCCAGGCAAGCCGCCGCGAACTCAGCAATCCTCCTGTCTCTGCCTCCCGAGTGCTGGGATGACAGGCGTGAGCCACCACGTCAGGCACTGTGGTATGCGGTGTTGATTGTTGGTGGGCGTGTCTCCACGCCCAGCATTCTATGTGGTCTCCGGGGATCGAACTCAGGACCTTGCGCTTGCGAGGCAGGCGCCGGAACCACTGAGCCAACCCTCCGGCCCGGAAATGAAGAACTTTTAATTATTAGCTTGCTCTTATGAACAGTAATGAGGCCCTGACTACCTACCGAAGAGCATCACGGAACACTAACGAGACTGCAGACTGAGACCTGCACCTGGATGGCGTCGCCGGGCCCCACTGTTCAGGCCAGGTGGGATGGCTCTGACGACAGGCAGGCTTCTGCAGGCGAGCAGGAGTTTGCAGGGTGGCTATTATGCATTCACTTTGGTCTTATGATTCACACTGACTCAAAACAGCTTTCCTGTGTGGTCACACTCATTTACATACTGGCTATTACCTCCCTCATAACAATACCATACTGTTTCATTCTTCTTTGTCCTCCTCTTCACATCTATAAGGGCTTTCTGGAGCTGAGAATTCTCAAAGGGAACATTAATTGGTCATTTTCTTACTGCTGTTTTGATCTCCTCCTGACCTCAAAAGAAAAATGAGTCTCGCACAGCCAACTCGGGGATCTGTCTTCACAGACATCTTCTCTTGCATTCCCATAGTGGTCAGCATATTGCCTCAACTTGATGTGCTGGACAAACATTAACTGACATCTACAAAGTTTTTTGAACACCCAGGGAGACAGGCTTAGATTCACAGACAGAAATACAAAGAATGCAAGATGAGCTGTGCCTTCCAACCCCAGCCAAGCTAATGAGGGAAAATGGGGCTGACACAACCACATCTCTTCCTGGACTCCACATCCTTTCCTAGCCGCGAGATCCTTTCTCCAAAGATGACCAGGGAGCACTGATGGGACCCTCGTATGCACAGGGCCCACAATAGGCACTTTGTGATATGCAGTCAATTCAGTTAAACACCAACAGTCTGCGTAATATTCTTGGAGGAAAGCAAAACCCAGTGATTTCAAGTGACATCCAGATCCCGATTCGCTGAGAAAAGCTCAGAGCTGCTCTTGGTAGACCCAAGCGTCCATTAAGACGGCTTAGAGAGAGGCAAAAAGTAACAAGGGACTTGGAGTAGGTTTGTGGCTTGGCCACACCCTGAGCGTGACAAAGGGTGCTGACAGAAATGAAAAGCAGTGGCATTACCGAGGCACAAAACCCTGCCAGTATCCTCTGTGGCTGTTTTCTCATTCCACAAAGATCACCATGTTGAATACAGCCCAGGAAACGTTTTCAAGATAAGCATACTTTCCTCTCCAGTTTGAGAAAGCTAAGAGGAGCTTCTCCTAAATATGCTTGGGTAGGAGCTCAGCACTGGTGAGGATGCTGGCAAGGACAGCTCCCACTGATGTGCTTGATACAGAGACAGCAAACTCCTGCAGTAATTAAAAATCAGCTTTTGATAATTATACTAATGATTACAGCTAATACTCTCATAGCCACTCTTACAGACAAGGCCATATGCTAAATAATTTATGTTAATATCTAAATCCTCACAAGCCTTACAAGGTATTTTTATTACCCTGATTTGGCAGAACAAAACAGTGTGGGTTTAAATCACTTGCCCAAGTTCACACAGGAAGTAACTGAGCCGAGATTTGTGCACAGGGTACACGACACTGGCCTGAGCCCCCCCACCTCCAGCTAAGAAAGACCTGCAGCCCACGCCACATCTCATGCCACACTTTACTCATGCAAACGATCGCTCCAAGTGACAGCTGACAGGTGGGTGGGGAGAGGAAGTGACCATGAGAACAAAAAACGAAGACAGGACGTCAGAAAGGGAAGACATTTTCAGGTGTACAATCGCTGCTGTCCACAGACACAGCCCGCCCAGGTGTCCATCCACACACAGAGCTGACTCGGCACCCCTGACGCGGTCACGCAGCTCTCGCAGGCCCAGGGGTGTGGCCGGCTCCTCCTTGCTTCCCGCCTGCTTCTGCCCCACCTGCCTGCCTGGCTCGCTCATGACATGAGACAGACACGTGGGTTGGGAGCAGCCCTGCTCGAATGTACGCTGTTGCTAAGGGTAATTTACAGCAAATCTCATCACCAAGTAGGCTGAGAAGTACAACGTAGTAATTAAAGGGCTGACAGGCAATTGCTAATTAAGTGTATAGGTATCGCTGAAAAATGGATTTTGAGTCCAAGCAAACAACAAAGCGTGTTCTCCCAGTGTGAAATCTCTGGGATTTGTAATCTTGAATGTGCTTGCTTTTTAAATACTATTCCAAATGCCAGCTTTTAGGAACACATACATCTGAATCTTAGTTTAACAATTAATATGAAGAAGGGCCACTGCTCTTCCAAAAAAGCAATAGACAGCATTCTTAAAACATGTTCTCTGAAAAAAGTTTCTTCCCAGTTTAAAGTGATCTTGTTCGGCTGACCCCTCTTCCGAGAGCCACGCAGGACACAGCCTCTGTGGGCACAGCTTAGCTTCTGCCTTTGTAGTCCTGGCCTCTGTGAGCCAGAGCAGTGTGTGAGAAGCAGCGCGCGGACTGGCCTCTAACACGACGCAGGTGTGCACTCCGGCCCTGCCTGCCCGGTGCTCTAACGGGAAGCCACGCTCTCAGGCTCTCTCTGTCATCTGCTGACCTGCTTCCCCTGCCGAACACACACACGGCCACAGGAAGCCATTCCAAGGCTCGGGTCAGGGTTTGGCACAGCATGCTTTTCAGAGTTCTAGCATGGGATTATTTCTCCTATCGCATAGTCCAAGAGAAACCTTTTCCCTGCTATTTGCAGATTCCGGGAACTCTAATCCTCACTGAAGAGTAAAAGCTGCTAGGTTTTCTCACCGCTTGCTTTCTCCAGGGACTCCACTTCCTGCACCCCTGAGAAACATCACTGATCAACCATGTCCTATTTTCCGGCCGGACCTTAACCTAGCCTTGCAGATAACCATTACCAATCAATTGTAGTGACCATGCAACAAGAAAAATCCATTTTTCATTCTAATACTAGACTTCAGAGTAATGATCCAGGGAAACACTTCATGGCATCCCTGAAATGGCTCCATCCATTTCAAGCTAAAGATATGATAACACACATATCTTCCAGAATTTCAGCTCTTTCAATTAGGAACATGAATAATAAACTTCTGGCACTGAAATAAAATGTTCTATGGTAATCCTCTGACTAATCACCTTGTTAATAAATATCTAAAGACCACATTTTTCTCTGGGCTCCCAGCTTCCACGGGAACATTCTGATTGTGACATACTTTTTAAATTAGTGGGCTTATTCATAGTTTTATATTAGTAAATGTCACGCTTGTTACTAATTAGAAAAATTCTGTAAATCCACAGTAGTATTAATATTAACTGCACAGGGAAATATGAGAAAAATAAAGAGACAATTAAAATTTCCCCAGGGGCATTTATTTCTATGACATTCAGCACAAAGAAAAAAGAAATTAACCCACTTTGAGGGTGCACTTAGAAAAGATTACCAAAAAAGTGTCCCTGTCACAGGAAACAAGTGAAGCACGCACGTCCTGTGGACACGCAGTGACAGCCACATCCCCCGATGACATTTGTCTGCGTGGCCGGTGAGGAAATCACCCCACCCGCCTTTCATTTGGCTAAGCGCACCTTTTCAGGGTCCCCCACGCATTCAACGTTTCTTGGCCCTTTATGGATATTTGCGCTCAAACTGCCGCTGCACTTTTAACGCCTAGTACGATGCTCGGAGCCTCGGAAGTGCTCGCTAACCTCCCGAGCCCTCGCCCACCCCATCTCGCCCCTCCCTGACCCCAGAAAAGGGTGGGAAACCCTGTGGTTTGCTCTCGCAGCTCCGGCTCATGAGAGAAGGCGTGTCCCTCTGGTGGGCACTTAGGCCACTTCTAAACAAATCCGATTGTTTTTCAAACTCTCCTGTCGCCCACGTCTACTGCTAATGCATTGGAACTGTCCTTTGCTGGCGGCCATGGCAACCGTCTGTTTTATCATGGCTGGAGGTCCTTCCTTCCTTTTCCGGCCATGCCAGGCTCCTGCAGAGAGGTCCTAGCTCCCTATTTGCAGAAATGAAGTGCAGATGTTTCTTGACAACAGCTTTCAACGATTCCAAATCTCAGTTACTATTACCAAAATTTAAGGATGGCCCTGTCTGCTCTGAGGGAGACACTGCACAAAGTTTAAAAGGACGTAAACAAGACAGCGAGACAATCGTAGCTTCCCTCTGGAGCAGTTTTCCTCCCTTAACACCGCTAGCAATGCGGAACCCCACTGCATGAGAACGAGGTCTTGGCCATTTAGGTTAGCACGGCTTTAAACTTCCTATCGTTCCTGTCTTATTACAGCATGCAGGGCGCACTCCGAATAAAGGCCCTCTTGGACCAACAGTAAGGACACATTTCCTTCTCCACCTCATCCACTATACTGCACTTTCCTTGAGAGCAGAGAGCGCTCTCTGGGGCTACAGGTGTCTGCCACCTTCTCCTCCCTCCGCCGACACAGACAGCACAGAGTAGCGAAAGAACTTCTTTATGAACAGCTGGGAACCTGCTACAGTCCCTGGAAAACATCCAGTAAACGAAACACCTCGATTCAGGCCAGGAACCAAAACGGGTCTTCGTGCTCCCGGGCTGCAATACACCCCCAGAGCCACAGCACTAGTTTGCCCCCAGCCCCAGGTCGGAAAGCACAAATGCGAAGGGCTGGTCAGCCCGTACCACACAGAGACTGAGCGCACCTCCCCAGGGACAGAGGGCAGGGTGGGGCCGTGTCGTGATTGCAAGGGGTCCGCTTTCCCCACTGAGCGTGCAGGCCAAGGCCCGCTAGATGCCAGCCGTCACCTGCCCGTGCAGCTCCTGTTTCTCCTGACAGAAGTACATGTGCAGGAGACAGGGGAGGAGGGAAAAGGGGAGGAACCAAAGCCAGACCCCAGAGTGAAAGCTTCCTCCTTTAGAGTTACATTTTCACGTATCATTCTCGTAGAAATAACTGCTAACACAGTGCCAGGTAAATCGTAGATACCCTAAAAATCAATTAAATGAATAACAGTTTGAGCTTTTCTTCATCTCTATCTCTAGTGTTTAAGATCTGTTTAAAGCATCCACAAAGGCCTACTGTTGTACAACCAAATCAAATCAATACAATAGAATGGCCTAAATCACTGAGAGCTGGATGGGAATGAAGTGTCAATCAGACAGGGGCTAAGGCAGGACTTACGTAAGAGCCAATCTCTTTCCAGAAACAAAGGAAAAAGCCAGTACCTAACACCAACCTTTTATGAATGTGGACTAAAACATACATTCTTGTGAACAAAGTTTGGTTCATCTCTTCCCTGTCTTCTCTTCTCTGATTAAACTAGTTTTAGCCCAGTGGAATCCTCACAAGGTGCCACTGATAGAACAGGATCTAGTCAAAGAATGAGCCATTTTTTCCCAGCATCAGATGTTGAGAAGAAAAGAAAAATCCCCAATCCCTGTGAAAGATGTCAAAATGAACAAATCTGTGGTAGTCATTTGGGCAGAGGACAAATGAATAGCCCAATTCTTCCTACAGAGGTGAACAAAAAAAGATCAGGCCGTTATCCAATGGGACTTGAAAAGGCAATTCAGGGACTAGAATTTGTGGTTCTGACCATTCAAATAAAAATGAGAGCTACAGACAGAAGGCCTGATGGTTCGTTCTCCCTCAGGGTTTTTAGTTCCTGAGCTCAGACGTGTCAGTGGACAAGGGCTTCCTATCAAAGACTGTAGCCTTCAGCATCCCCTTGCCAATAAATTCTGCAAAACTGAAATAGAATGAAAGGACTGCTACTTACAGGTTAATCTCAAAACATTCTCTTTTTCTTGCTCTGATTATAGGAGGCTTCAAAATAGTCTCAATTAATTTTTAAAAAACGTAGGAAAGTAAGGAGATGCTCTTCACTAACCATAGGTAAAGGAGTAGCTGCCCAGATCAAGATCCATAATAGCTTGATAAATTAGCACACCCCTTCTTCACCTTTAGCTTGAGCTCTCGTTTATTTGTGCAACATGTAACATGTCTCAGACCCAGTGTTAGGTGCTAGAGATAAAATGAGTAACAAGGAATAAATGACTCCATCGTCATGGAACTCATGATCAATCGCCTATTACTTTATCCATCAACTATTTATTTTAAGCACTGCTCTTATAGTTACAGGGAGAGAGCTGGCTGCAGTCTCTGATCTGGAGGGAAAAGAACAATCAAAACACCAAGATTTGCCAACACTTAAGAAAGCTGAGCAAAGAAACCACCGGACAGTGGGCTGGGAATGATTGCTTTGGGGGGTGCTCTTCTGAAAAAGAGATTCTGACTTGAGACCCCAGGGAGTTAAGTCAGCTAGCCAGGCAGCGCCTTACTCAGGGTGATCACTCACCCTCCACCAAGGTTTTAAGGGAATCTGCCATTCGTACGAGGAGAGTAAGACAGCGGAGCCAGACGGAGGGTTCGAGACAAGACAGCCCCTGGTACTCAGTGTGGTCAGAGGACTGACACTTTCAGCCTCTCCTCGAGCTTGAAAGAAATTTAAATTCTCAGCCCGTTCTCAGTCCTATTTGATCAGAAACCTCAGTCTGTTACCGAGGTCATCCACATCACATTGAGAGTTTGATAAACCCAGGCTAGACCTTGTGCAAGACCTGGACCCATGTCTAGCAGGCTTGGCCTTTACTGGCCATTCGTTCCTTTATTTACTTCCCAGTTTGAGAAGTTTGACAACCAGGGCAAGGTGGACGGTTGCTGCTTCCCAGAGGCCCTCAAAGGAAGGGTAAGTATAAAGGCACTATGATAGGCTGAACTGAATTGTGAATAAAATAAACAGGAATGAATAAAAGGCTAAGCTATTTAAGTTTTTTGTTTTGTTTTGTTTTGTTTTTTTGCTTTTGAGACAGGGTCTCACTTTGTAGTTCAGGCTGGCCCTGAGCTCACTATGGTGCCCAGGCAAGCCGCCGCGAACTCAGCAATCCTCCTGTCTCTGCCTCCCGAGTGCTGGGATGACAGGCGTGAGCCACCACGTCCGGCATTGTGGTATGCGGTGTTGATTGTTGGTGGGCGTGTCTCCATGCCCAGCGTTATATGTGGTCACCGGGGATCGAACTCAGGACCTTGCGCGTGCGAGGCAGGCGCCGGAACCACTGAGCTAACCCTCCGGCCCTAAGCTATTCAAGTTTTAAATTAGTAACTTGGGGAAATTTTGGGAAAAGGGTTAAATCAGACACACACTTAAATATCATATGACATCTCTTATATGAGACATCCAAAATATAAATAAATGATAGAGCAAAATAAAAGACAACAGGAAACAAGCACACAGATGTTTTGGATAACAAAAGGGGACAAGAAGATAGAAGAGATAGGAGGCAGAGGAGGGGAGTCAGGGTACAACAAAGGAGAGGGATTAAAATAACGTAACTGAAATCGTGAAGACGTAAGTCCGGGTGCCATGGGGAAAATGGACTATCGCTAAGTAGGATGCAAGGAGCGCACACGGAGGGCCCCAGAGGGGAGCAGGGCGCGGACGGGAAAAATGAGGGCCTAGGAGACGGCCGCGGAGAGAGAAGCAGCGTGTCCTGGACGTGTTATAAAGGAGAAGCTCGTACGTCTCACTGATGGAAGGAAATAGGGACAGACACTTGCGGGGGGAGGGGCGCTGTGTTAGAAACACCAGTGAGCACCCCGGAGGCCACGCAAGCAGGCGCAAAACGACCCATGATGCCACCAGGTCCCACGGGTGACCTGGCTGGGCTCATTACAAATATAAAATAACTGTCCATAAATAACACAACTCTTTCAATCTAGGGGGAAGACCGTAACATCTAGCTCCGGCCTGTGTTGTCCTCATTATTTGGATTTTGACCTACTCTTCCTTGAAGAGAAAAAAAATATTAAAGCAATGTATTTCAATAACTTAAGAAAATGGAAATTAATGTTAATTTCCAAACAAAACAAACACTGGTTCATGCCCATATTTTAGGCAAGTATAGAAAATGTAAAGCTTAAAAACTAAAACTCTGACTATCCAAGATACAGTGTTTGGCAACAAGAAATACATCGGAACTCAGTAGGCTTCTCACCAGTTCAGAAATAGTTTTTTTAACTAACCACTGAAGCAAAACGAACCAAAGCAACGTGTGGCAGTCGGCGGTTAAACCTCTCCCAAGGCCGGCGTGCGAGCGTGGCTTCCACTCCTGCTCTCCACGGGGCTCGGCTTCTCGCCCTGACCTGTATTCACAACGGGAGCATCAGCCCAGTGGGCGCCGGGCCCAGGCCAGTGCAGGCCCCTGGACCTCCAGCAGACACAGCATTTCTTCGGGAAAAGTCACCGTGATACTCCGAGAAATTTCCATGTCCGTTCTGGAAAAAGGACGACGCCTGACTTTGTCATGACAGGGATTTGCGTTTCCCTTTTCCTAAGTCTTGCTCTTTGTTTCTTGCTAGGACTGATAAAACCAGGCCTTCCAGTCACCCCAGCCTGACTTTTATGCCCTATCTGTTCTGTAGTTCAAACCCAAGCATTTTTCCTATTATGACGGAACTAATTTTTATGTATGTTTTATACCCAAATTCAGCAGAAGGTTGATAAAGAGCAAGGTAACATTCCAGGCAGTATCTTTTAAATAGAATTCTATTTTCAGGTCTCAGGATGTGGAACAGTTGCTTCTGAATTTATAGCTTTAATACCAGCATTTCTCCCTTTATGTATGCTTCTAAGAATTCTTCCTGGCCTCCAAAGGAGGCTGGCTCCTTCGTTTCAGTACTGGGAGAAAGCAACTGAGGACTGCGATTTTAGCCCCAAGGGACAAATTACTCTACTTCATTCTAAAGCCAACTATTACGCAAATTATATCCACTGCTTACATAATATGCCACAGTGAAGTGAGAAAGGGGAAAAAGATGGAAGAATTCTCCAAGCTTAGAAAGGTGATGAAAAATATGTAGAATGCTTACAAAAATATTTTTTAAAAAAATTTATGAGAGCGAAAGCCACACACACAGGAAAAATGGGCAGGCTCAAAATGAAGGAGAGCATTTTGAGAGAAATTACTGAGAATGTGTCCTCTACTGTAACAAATCTTCTGCTTAACCATTCCCTGTAAGTTTTGACCCTCCTGGTATGCTGAGGAGTCATGGGTCAGCATGACCATCTTCATATTTAAAGATAACAGGATGATGTCAGCAACAAAGACACGAACTCTCGTGTCAGGCCGCATGGATTCTTAACCTAGATTTTGGGCAAGTGGGTTGGTTTCTTGAGGCCTCAGTTGCCCCATGGCAATGGTTTCCAAATTAGAACCTAAGATTCTTTCCACATTTCACACCCATACTGAAGCATAGTTCAAAGACCCTACTACTAAAACTATAGCACCTTTGCAACTTACGGTTCATTGCACCTTGGCACTCTGCACACTGCATAATATAACACTTACTATTTAGTATTGTTTTCGTATAGGAGTAGGCCTCCTTCACCAGAGCGACAGCTCTTTTAAGGACAGAAACAAGGCCAACAATGAAGGGAATTATCTGAAGACCCTAGCACATGTCTTGACTCAGAATAGACAAACAGTTGTTGAGTTGAACCACAGTGATTTTGCCAGTGCCGTCAACCCAAGAAGGAATAAAAGAATGTGCTTCTTTCAAAGAGCTTAGAGCACTTAGTGACCACTGCAGTAGCTTTGGCAAGCAAGACCTACAATTTTGCTCTATAAGACACATCCTGAGGAGCAACGCTTTGGGCACTTAATAACACCAGTGAATAAACGGCACTCCCGCGAGCTGTTATTAACAACTCCAAATGATGTATTAGCACTGTTGGGATTAAAAAAAAAATGTCATCTAGGGCAAAAGATTAGTTAATATCAGTTCATTTTCTTTTTACAGGAACAGATTACACAGAAGTCCTTAGACTTCCAAGGAGAATTTGGAAAAATGTTATAGTACACAGGAATTTGCATAGGCCCTGGAAGCCAAATCCAAGTCCCCACCCTAGTTACCTGGGGTATGTTCCAGACAAAGAACAAAGAACAGTGGCACTTCTGTTCCTGTAGAGTGCGGGGGTGGAATAAAAGAAAGGCAGGCTTAAGAGGGAACAGAAAAAGTTCATGGATTCAAAAGAATGAAAATTATAAGCGCAATAATGCTATGTGGTTCCACAATATGCAATAATATTAAGCACCCTCTCTGGAAATAGAGTTCTCCAAAAAGCAGAAAAGATCAGAAAGCAAGTCAACAAAAGGTATTAGGTAAGGCCCATTAAAGAAAGAATACCCTTTCTTGAGTACCTTCCTTCAAGTGCAGTAGAAGATAATCATGTTTGATTTGTGGAACAGAATATAAGACATTTACTGTCTAGCGAACTGGGACAAATAACTTCTTTGGTCTTGGTTTTTCATTTCTAACATGAAGCTTGCACCAAGACAGTGATTCTCAAGATTGTTCTAGAACATTTAACAGACATCACTTGAAAAAAATGATCCATATTTAAACAGATTTGGGAAACGTTAGGATAGTGTAAAGACATAGGTTTTTTTTGCTTACATGACCTGACAGAATGGTATCTATACTAAAGCAGATTTCCAAGAGGGGAGTATAACCTGTAATATTTCTTTCTTTTGTAAATGAGTGTACCAAGTATTGTACTAAATATACATTAGAACAGTCTAGATTATAAAGATCTTCTATGTCCTTCTTTAGCATTTACAGTGTTTAGATTGTAAACTAAAATTTCTTGGCCACACTAATACCACATAAAAACACCCAACGGCCAATTAAGTTAACAATTCACCTATGGACAGAAAAATAGACGAAAAATCTCCAGCTCTGAAGAATTAGTAATTGACACTGACATTTTTCTCTGCATATATATAGCCTTCTTTTTTATTTTAATTACTTCAAGCCGAGAAGCAGTGGGTAAGACTCACTATTTCACAATTAATATTTATTCTATTTATTGGATATGTCCATCATATTCCAGCCTCTAGGCATGTTTACAAATAAGATAAAGAATAAAGAGGCTGTTTATAATATAATAAAAATCCGCAGACAATACTGTCATAAGATCACATATACACCCAAGCTACACATCATCCTGGTATCTGACTGTGAATTCCATCGGCCCTCACTCAGGAAGCCAGATGTTATACATCTCTCAGTACCCTCACCCCATCCCACCATCTCCAGGCCAGAATATAAAACTGAAAACACATAACCTGTGGATGGAAATGAGAGGAGAAATGGTCAGATGCATGATATTGACATAGAGGAAAAATTATAACTCCCAATCTGCTGAATGTCCAGACACTGAGTTTATGGTCCCTAAAATCAAAGAATGAATTCTAGGAACAGCAGGGGTAAAGAGTAAGAAAAATTTATGGAGAGAAAGATAGATTCGGTCTTAGAGAGACACAAGAGGGACAAGGGAGTGGGCTGCCAGCCCAACTGGCTTCTGAAAGGTGTTGTACTGGGCAAAGCCAGGAGCTGAGGTGGGTACGAGGTGGGTCAAAACTAGAGTTAATTAATAAGATTACCAGCGCAGCCACTTAGGCAGTGTGGATCTAATGGGAAATTACGAGGTGGGACAACGATCATCAACCAGGAAGATTACAGCCGGTACAGTTGCTCAGGTAATACTGATTAAATGGGGAAGCAAGTCGTGTAGAAAGCACACGTGCCCCAGACAAGGCTTTCTGGGAAGGAACGGGCCTGGGTGGCTTTGGTCCCCAGCTGGGGTGACTGATGCCCATGTAGAACATCAAGCACTCGCTGTTGTTCATCCCTAGGGAAATGTGTGCATGTGGCGGCTCCTCTCTGGTGGATCCCGGCCTCAGTTACATGGGCCCACACCGCCTTCCCTATGGACTCCCTGGAGGGCCCAGCCCTGCCTAACCATCTTACAAAACTTCTGACTAGCTTAACCGTCTACAATAATATCATTTCTTTTGACCCGAGTCGAAATCCCACAACCTTGTGAAAAAAGAGTCCGCTAGCTGAGAAAACATACAGAGGAAAGATGTCATTGTACAGACATTGGCCCACAACCAACATATTTGGGGGAGGGTCTTGCTCTGTAATCCAGAGTGGCCTCGAACTTGTAATCCTCCTGCCTTTCTAAAGTTCTGCCTAAGTAAGTAAACAGCAGGCTTGTAAGGTACATGACTGTGAATCATTTGTGGACAGGTGTAGAAAGAGAGGTGAGAAAAATACGTTGAAGGGAGGGTGGTATCTGAGTCCAAAAGGTGCTGAAACAGTGCAAAAATCAGAAATCTGAGGTCCAGGTACCAGAGACTTTCAACACCAAACAAGACTTTCGTTTTTTTCCGCAAAATATTATCCCAGGGTACACGAGGAGGGAACAAAGTTACCCTGTGACGTCCAGGACTACTGTGGACTCAACCTGCAAGTAGGTGACCTATCAGGAGCTGTGGAAACAGACTTATCTAGTGGCAGGGAAAACATTTCATAGCATTTTAATCGAACAAGATTTCCATTAAGCCGTACAAAAGGATTAAGAAGAGTACAGCACAAATGAAAACATTTACAGAGAGCAAATGGTTCAGGAACAGAATTCCTAGGTCAAAAGGCAACTTCGCTGGGGAGAGATGAAAAACATATTCCACCTATAATTTGAGCACATCTTGTTTACCTGTCATAAAATAATTAATCCTCCACGGTTTCCATGAAGAGTTTGAAAACAGGCCCAGGCGATGCTAAGGAACAAATAAGGGAGGGTGGGGAGAGAGACAGAGCCTCGTGAAAAAGGAAAAACCAGTGTAAGAGGCGACCGCAAGCCAAGAGAGTGATTGGTAAAACTAAGGCTAAAAACATATAAAAAGCAGAAGGTGAGGGGCAGGATATTTCCTACGGCAAAAAGACAGAGATGGAAAATATGAGAGAAACAGCAGGAAGCAATGAAGAGGGTCCCGGAGAGAGCCATGCGATTACTCAACACCAAGAGGATGGTGTCTGGGGTTGCTCCAGGGAAACGCAAGCGAGAGAGAAGGAATGGAAACCTGGTCATTCTTTAGGATTCAATAACATGTAATGATAAAACGGCTCCTCTGCCCCGAGTCCTCGGAGCATAAAGAAATCTGGGACCATCTGTTCCCGTAGCACATCAGAAAAGCTCTTTTTTGTTTCAACAGGTCTGTGGCAAAACACAGTCCCACGACGTGAATCAACTTATTTCAGTTGAGAGCGAAGCATAAATGGAAGGCTCGCATTTCGGAAAAGGCCATGAAATTGTAAAGACGTTGCGATTTCCAAGCAGAGAGGAGAAGTGAGATTCTTTGCATAGTATGTCTCTGAAAGGTGCAGTCAGCTGGGGCAAGAGGATAGACTTAAAATAGAACGCAGGGGGAGAAGAGCTGTCTACCTCACAGAGGAAATGCGGCCCTCCGGAGCCGACGCCATCCACACACGTTTATGCAGCACTTTGGAAAGCTTGAACGTCTGTGGAGTCCTCCTGATTTCCCCTAGCTTCTGGGTCCAATGACATATTTGTATACACATGTAGATACACACACACACACACAGAGGTGTGATCCAGTGATACAGAGAACTAGACGTTCAACTTACAGGTCCCTCTTGTAAAAAATAATGATGTACATATGGGGAAAAAGCTGTATGCTACTTTTGAAAAAGGAGAGATATCGGCCAAAAAGATATAACACCACACTCATTGCGTCATCCATTTATTTTACAAGTATTTCCTGGGCATTGCCCTATCAAAAGCACAAAGGCTGGCACTACACGCTTCTGGCCTTCCCAAACAGACACAGAGCCAAATTCAGGAAGCAAGTCTCACAGGCCAAATTCAAAAGACCCGTTTTAGTAGCAATTTGAAAAGCTAAGTGCACAGGTTTGCCAGGTGTGTTGAAGCTACCCAGATGCCCATCATTTCTACCCTCCCAAACAGACACTCGTGCTGTCTTGTGGATCGAAAATGACAGGGACATTTTAATGTCTGAGAATGCCCAGTAAATATCTAAGTTACAAATATTCAGATGTAAGCTACAGCAGTTTAATAAAACTACACTGAATAAGGCAGCTGGTAATAAATCTCCTAATGAAAATGTAGTCAATAGTGCAATTAATTAGATAGCTGAGTTTACTTTCAAATTATCCAAAAGTCTGATTTGTAAGTAAAAATGCAAAGTCCACCACTCTCATGATGTTAAGAAATTTATTTGCATACACAGAGAACATTGATGCTAAAAGATATTCTTGAATATCTGAATTTGGTTGGAAAGCTTTGTTATTTCTTTCAATTAAATGAATATATATCATTGTCCAGCTACCCTAGGACATTATGAAGACAAGATGCTGTCTTAATGAGGTTAGCCTCATAGTAACATTTAAAGCATTAGATGCCTCATTAGCTGCTATAAAAACAAACTTCAATCTCCTGCTCTCCCTTTTCTAATATTAGCTAACAATAATTCGATTTCTTCAATAATTCCAAGTGACTCCAAGTGTAGCCTAAACTCTCCAAAAGATTAAAGGATCACTGCCGGGCGTGGTGGCTCACGCCTGTCATCCCAGCACTCGGGAGGCAGAGACAGGAGGACTGCTGAGTTCGAGGCTTGCCTGGGCACCATAGTGAGCTCAGGGCCAGCCTGAACTACAAAGCGAGACCCTGTCTCAAAAAAAAAAAAAAACAGATTAAAGGGTCACTGTAAGTTCCCAAAGCCCAAGACTAAGTGTTTAACTCACTGTCAATGCCCCACCCCAGAATCAGCACTAAGCAGGTAAGAGGGAAAAAGGGACTATCTGGCAAGTCTGTTTAATAATTCATCGTTATCCCATAATGTATATAGTCACCCAAATACATACAAATGGGAGAGAGAATTATAATTACTTTAAAGTGTGGTAAATATTTGTATTTACCAATCGGTAAATACGTGCATTTACCTGCCCTTTGTTTTTCAGCTTATACTTTAGCACAGGAAAATATTCTTAAATTTTATGCATGTATTTGTTCACTGGGAATTAACCGACTTATTCATATCTTCTACGGAACACTTTTTAAATAACAAAGACATTTTACAAATTATTTAAGAGAAAATAAATTTAATTGAAAAAGAAGTAGCTGACTCCAAAATAAAAATAGGTCTTCTTGATCTCCATTCCAATACTGTAAAATAAATGAATTATTGAATGACAGGACCATACTTCATCAAGGTGAAGACAGTCACGATATGTGTATGTATATTTATTCATTTATATATCCTATATTTATAAAGGCACAATTCCAAATTTCAGGTTCATTGTTAGCTCAAGGTGGTCCTCTTATCTGGCCCCATACAAGAGACACTGCCATGACTCCATGGCTCCGGTTCCCATATAGCTACAATTTCCCTTTTAACTATTACTTATAATAATGTATATGAAAACTTCCAGTTCATAAAATAATGCATATGTTGACTAAGTTAATGCACTTTGGCAAGAATTGTTCTTTCCTGGAAATGTTGAACCCAGTACTTAATTTGGTAAAACTACATGTGCCTATAGATATTTTACATATATGTACACATGCATGTGTTTACAAGTATGTATATATACACACATACACACATAAGTTTATATATAGGTATATAGATATACTCATACATACAAAGGCCTAAGCACACAGAAACACATGGATAATTCATGGAGTCTATTAGGTTCGCTAAATTGCTATTATATCTTGGGCTGTTTGAGATGTGGAACTTGAGAATTTCTTCTGTGAATCTGAGGAGAGAAATTCTTGGCCTGTTC
>PVIC010036844.1:0-18363 GCA_004025085.1 Thryonomys swinderianus
GTCCAGAATTCTTTGATCACTTTGAGGTAAAGGTTTTTGGCTACTAAGATAGTACCTGGGACATAAAAATTACACCTTAATTAAAATATCCTCTAGAAAGTTCGCAGAAACTTATTCTAAACAGTACTTAATAATCACTAGTAAAACTTTTCTGAAGGCAGAACATACAGGCCGGAGGGCAGTCATGGGGAACTACAAGGGCAGAGATGGTAAAGGGATGCCTCGTGGTTTGTACAAGGAATCACCGCGGTTACCACAGATGAAAGTTTCCCAGGTAGGAGCAGAAGTGCACAGGCCGAGTGCTTGCTGAAGCCAGTCTGGCTGGGACCACAGTGCGGATCTCAGCGCTAAGTTCAGGCCAGGACTCGTCTGGTCCTTAGACACAGGTATTCTTCTCTCCCAGGGCTGGAGACCAGCTCTCAACTCGCGATGTGGAGGCGGCCTATGGGAATAAATCAAAATCAAACAAAACATTCTCATCTTTCTTAAAACTTTGATTAGTGAACCATGTCTATCCTTTGTGTGTGTGGCAACTGTGAGAAACCAATTAAAACAAAATTTAGCTTCCCCATTGCATCTGAACTGTAATCTACAGGGTAATTACATGAGCTCGACGGTGAAAGTCTAGTTAACAAGCTTCTGCGGGGTGAAAAATTTATTATTTTGCTTGTGGCAAGGTCCCAAGATGAAATTGAAAAATGAATTTCATGTATTCGGTGGTGGAATTAATGTAACCATTTGAAACTGCAATTTGGCCTGTGAAAAGAATAAACTCTTTTCACTCATGATCTGTGATGTTTTGCCAAATTTTCATTTAACTACAAACTACACTTTCTGTAAAGCAGCAACTTCAGAGTAACCTGTAGACTGTCATTGCACCTGAAAAGGGGAATAATTAAACCAGATTCAATGGAAGTAATCATCTTTGTCTGTAAAAAAGCCTTTTATACAAAGTTGGATGTATGCTGATATTATTTGAATCATGTCAGAAAGCTCATTCACAAAATATAAGTGATAGTCCTCATTAATTTAGTTTTAAAAAGGTTTAGAGGTGAAAATGTGTTTATTGCATTTAAGACTTTATTTCATTGGGTACTGTTCCTTACAATTAACACAGAAACATTAGCTTACCTAAAACAAGACTTCACTGGACACAGAGCATTATAATCTAAAATACTTTGATCTGATTAAAAGGATAAGAAACTAAACATTAGTACCTACATTCTCAACTTTGAGCATTCTCAAAATAAAATCATGTTCTTGGACCACATATACCTCATCTAAACAAATAAGAAAAATCATACCAAAGTTTATGAACATCGGGGATAAATGGCATATATTTGAAAACATATTTCAAAGTTAAACATGCAATCCAAGCATTTATGTAAATGGTACTTTAATCATGTAATAAATAGGTTTGGTTCTTGATTTTGAAGTATAAAAATTGAACCCAGAGACTTTTCACTGAGCTACATTCTAGATCATTAGCCATTTTTGTTTGTTTGTTTGTTTGTTTTAATTTTGACTTCACTGAGTCATGAAGTTGCTCAAGATGGACACAAATTTATGATCCTCTTGCCTCTGTCTCCCAGAGTGTTGGGGTTACAGGTGTGCACCATCACACCCAGATAAGCATAATGCTTTTTAAAGTAAAAAAGAAGTAGTCTTATTTCTTATTTTATAGCTAAAACATGGTTCATGCTAGAGTTCACTAGACAACTATAATCTATAACAAAAAAGAATGAAAACTCTGCGTTCATATATATTTCCTTAGTGATGTCTGTTAATGGAGGTCACTGATGAAAGAACTCAAAGAAGCAAAATCAAATTATAAAAAAAATTAAACAAGCATCAGATAGATACTAGGCTTTCTTTCATTTACAACCATGAAAGGAACAAATGAAGTTGCCTTTATTACTCCATTTATATGTGAAATGTAGGTTTCTTCAAAGTCTTTGTTATGGTGTTTACACCTACAACATCCCTCGAAAAATCTCACGTGTTGAGAGATAGGACTTTTGGAGACAATAAGATTACGAATGCTAATTTCATCAATGGATCAATTTTTAATGAATTCATGTCTGAACTAGCCCATTAGAAGGTGAGGCCTGGTTGGAGGAGAAGGTGTGTCACCGGGCAGGAGTGGGGGCCCATGGAGGGTATGTCTGTCCTCTGGTTATTCTCTCTGCTTCCTGGCTACCACAGGTTAAGCAGCTTCCTTCCAATTTCCTCTTTCACCTTGTCATTTGTGCCTCAGAGTCAGCCAAACCCAGACTGAACACTCTCAAACCATGAGACAAAGTCAACTTTGTCTCTTCCAAAATGACTTCACGGGTGTTTGATCACAATGATGAAATTCTGACTGAAACAGCCCTTGGACAGCGCAGAAGACATGGACTAGAGATATGGTGTCCCAACTTGGTCTCCTTCTCAGTTCTCTTGTTACTGCCAAGAAAGCTGTGGAAGGATTTCAAAGCTTGTTCATGGCGTTATAAGAGATTTGAATATTTCTGGATTTTTGGAATCCAGTGAGAAGATATGAGGAACAAGTATTAGAGATCATACAGCTGTGCGGGGAGGAAGATAAAAGTATTGCCCCCATTATCACCCTTCCACTCCTTATACAACACTCACTGCACTCTGGACAGACTGCACATTCTTCAACAGATTAACTATCTCTGTGTTTCATGGGTTGTGACCTTAATCTCAAGGCAGTCAATATTAGGCATAGGAACCTTTTTCTAATTCACCCTACAGTGCTTGCCTCCCAAGGGCAGGAAGGAAAAAGAATTTATTAATAAAAAAGAATAGATTGTTCTTTTCACAAAGATATGACAGCATAGATATAGCACACTGCCCAGAATCACAAATAACTACTGTGAGCTGATGATGAGAAACCTTAGGAATCAAAATAAAATGCTAAACCATCCTTCTTTTAAAAATACTACAGAACAGTTTTAAAAAACAGCTACCTAGCATGAATTTTTCATGACTGTTCAAAGCAGAAAGATAGATTTTTAGCAGATGAATTCTACTGTGATAATGCATGAATGGAGAAGAGTTCGTCTACTTTGTGGGAAAACAATCAACTTACATGAGATCGTTCTATGAAGGGTTTAATTCTAAACTAATCAGACATTCCTAAGACATTCTCCCAGATCAATCTCTGGCGTGATAAACCTTTGCTGGATCATACTGATCTTCAAATGGTTGTCCAGTCTGGACTGTTTGCTCTCCAGATGTGCTATAAAAAGCCATTAACTCAGCCCTTCTTCACTCCTTATCGGTCTGAAGATAACCTTTATCTCCCTGGTGGTGGATATTAGGTCCTTTTCTTTCTTAGCTCAAAATACATCTTAGCTCAAAATATCTCCGGAAAAATAATTCATAAAAGGTAGTTTTTGTAGGTCTTTTGTGTCTGGCAATGTGTTTATTCTACTGTATACTATTGCTATCAGTTACTACAGACCAGTTATGTCAAAGAGCTACATGACACCACAGTTGATTTAGATGTGGATACTTCTGACCTGATTCTCTCATTTTCTGTCTTCTGTTTTTTATGTCACTCACTGGCACACTCTAGGGAAACACAAAGTTATTTTTCACACCTCCTGTTGAATTTTTCATATTTGTTATCTACTTTTATTCCCTAGAGCAGTCATTTATTTCTGTTGTTAATACATTTTAGTGGCAGTGCAAATTCTTGCTCATGAATGTATTTTCTCTTTTCTCTGAGGATAGTAATAATTTCCTTTAGCTCTTCTTATAAATACAATAACTGCACTCATTTTAAGTTGTATGTTATTAGTCTTGTTTGCCTGTCTGGCTTCAATCAAGAGAACTTTCACAGTGGTTGCTGCTCCTTAGCTGAGTACTGGCGTGTAAGAATAGGAATTAAAAGTTAATTTGGAATCAGGAGTGTTCAAGGGATTATTCAATTGTGAATATTTTCAGAGGAAATTGAGTTTCCATGCTTAAAAAAAAAAAGATTGCTCAATTATTTGTTGGTTGGTTGGTTGGTCGGTTTATGTGGTACTGGAGATCGAACTCAGGGCACCTTTTAAAATTTTTATTCTGAGACAAGATCTCACCTGCTGACTCACTCAGATGAAGATTAAATTCTGGATCCCCTTGTCTCACCCTCTCAGAGTGCTGGGCCTATAGTCATGTGACCCCATGACTGGCTGGCATGTAGCATTAGGGCCTTTCTCTTGAATGTATCTGACACAGGTTGCATGAAATAATGAACATTTAGCTAATGCTTATTTTATACCAGTCAATATCCTTCATACCCTTGTGGTAATTTTTTGAGTAATTATATTTTTATTATAAAAATCTTCTCAGAAGTGTCTTTTTTTTTTTTTTTTTTTTTTGCTTTTTGGAGACAGGGTCTCACTTTGTAGTTCAGGCTGGCCCTGAGCTCACTATGGTGCCAGGCAAGCCACCGCGAACTCAGCAATCCTCCTGTCTCTGCCTCCCGAGTGCTGGGATTACAGGCGTGAGCCACCACGTCCGGCATTGTGGTATGCGGTGTTGATTGTTGGTGGGCGTGTCTCCACGCCCAGCATTATATGTGGTTACCGGGGATCGAACTCAGGTCCTTGTGCTTGCAAGGCAGGCGCCGGAACCACTGAGCTAACCCTCCAGCCCAGAAGTGTCATTTTTGGATGCAGGTCTCCCATCCTTGTACAGGAACCAGAGGCAACCCAAATGCATCTTTTTCAAAGCTAAACTTCCTCTGAATGAAGAAGTACCACTGGTACACACCCAATTTTATTCCCCATGTCCATGCGCAGAAGACAAGTCTGCATCAAGGAGACGTCAGACTACCATGTTTAAATAGGTATACTAAAATAAAATGATGGGAAAAAAAAGGAGCCAGGAAATTCAATTTCTACTATGTTAAGTAGAAAGGTTGCTTCATATTAGATCCAGCTGGTTATCATCCCTAGTCAGATATCTCTGCATATGACCTTGTGACAGTCCCCTCTGTGACCATGTCACCGAAAGCAGTGGCTGCCCTGTGCTTGGCCACCGGCGGGGAAGAGCATCAGCCCTGACAGCGCCGGCTTCACAGTCTCCTGAGCTTCAGTGTGCAGTTTCTCATGGTCCAAGTACAAACTGTTCTTTGTGAGATGAAACAAGAGAGAAAACAGCAAAAGAGAAGCTGATATCCACCCTCAAAATAAAAAGTAAATCTGCGTCATAAACACTTTGCCTGCCAACCAATTCAAAGCAGGGTCCTGTGGTCTCAGTAGTCTTCTGGGACCCGACATAGATTACTCAGAGTTGCAGAACAGGTAAATGCTTGAGTGGTGGCTTGGAGAAGAAGGTAATATTTTATTTAATCCCCACAACTCTGTGAATAGTATTTTTTTTAATCCTAGAGTTATGGATAAGAATAACAAAATAAAAATAAATCAAGCACCTGGTCCAAAATCCCATGGCTAACCGTGCAGAAAAGGCTGTTGGATTCCAGTGTCCACCAAGTTCATGGTCTCTAGAAAAGATCTAAACACTGGGTTCCACTGAGGACAAAGGTCACAACTTAAGAATTCATCCCATAGACAGATGTGCAGTTAATCTCCCCAGTTTTCTCAAAGTATCATTGCATTAACAATGCTTGCTGTTCCTTCCTGTACTCACTGATGTTCAGACTTTCTTGTTGTCTGTCTAGAGAATAAACTTTGAAACGTCTGCAGCATTATGGAAAGACAGTTGTCTTCTGCGTGGAAAAGAGGAAAGTCTTGAAGTCAGAGGAATCTTGTCTATATCTTTGGCCAATCCCTTCATCATATGCCCTGTCCCACCCTCACTTCCAGTGGCATCTGGTCCCATTGTTTCAAGTTTGATGCCACTGTGTGTTTCACCATGATCAACACTGCTAGCTGACAATTCAGCTTTCTGGGTGGAGGAAAATATTTAGCATACTTAAAGTTTTTACCATACGGTAAAAGTACAGTACATATTTACCGTACTTAAAGTTTCCAGTTTCCAGATTTTACTATTATCATCTCCTTTCCCTTCTTGGAAATTAATGCTCTCTTAAGAAACAAATTCCTTCACTGTCTTAGTGTGATTTTAGTGGCAAACCGGGCAAATTTTGTAGTGAATAGCTTATGGAAGTTAACTATGACTTTCTTTTCTTTCAAAACTTCAATTACAGATTATCTACCTTTCCAAAGCAAGCTTTGGAATTTTACGCTAAACAAATTCAGTTACAATCCATCACACAAGAATTTGAATTATTTTCTCAGTGAATCACTTGTATTCCAGGCAATGGGATAAACAACTGAATCACCTTCACTTGTTAACTCCTTCATTCACTAAGCTTTACATACTGGGCTTAATCCATAGGTTCAAATAAACAGAGATGCAGTGGGGGTAGTTCACCCTCCTGGGAATTTTGGCTCCATTTGGAGACATCAGAGCCGGAAGTGGGGTTGAAGGAAACACTACTGACACCTAGTGGGCAGAGACCAGAGATGCTGTCAAACACCTAAAGGGAAGAGAACTGTTCCCAAAGTAAGTTACTTAGCTCAAAACTTCAGTTACATCGTGCTTGAGAAGCTCTAAATGAACTTCTGAAAAGCATAACCAACTAACGTTGCGAAGACCTAATTTCCTACTTCAACATCGCTACATTTCCTTTGATATTTTTTCTTAGTTGGCTTTTGTCAAAAAGAGTCGTTGTAGGGTTAGAGGGGCTAAAGGGAGGGTGGGGGATTGGGAAAAAAAAGAATCAAGGTATACCATGTACAGGTACAAATTCTCAATGATGAATGTGAAAATAATGTAGACTTAAAATGCACCAGTAAATTCAAGTAAAAAAAAAAAAAAAGAAAAAGAGTGAGTCATAGCTGCATTGCCATTAGCTACTTCCTCTCCATGTATTGACTCAAAGAGGGGAAACTATTTCAATTTGTCTGTTTTCCCTGGAATGGAGTAAGTAGAAGGCTATTCTGTAGCTAGTGATGAGCCCCAGCATCAGTGGGCGCTCGCAAGATAACCCCAGGATATTTGCCCCAGCCTGGAGAATATCAGCCAGACAGGTGGTAGGGGAGCGACCGTGGTCACAGCTCTCCACACACAAAGGAAGAGGCACCTTTCCTGATAGACAGCTCGTGCCACAGGGTGGAGCGAAGAGCAGCAGTGAGGCTGCGAGCTTCACATCACTGGTTCACGCCCCTTGGGAAGGTCTGAGACTAGGGCCGACACCCTGATAAGGACCTCCCCGAACCTGGGGGATGTCAGTTCCAGGAGAACTGGGATGGGAGCAAAGGCAGACTGGCCAGAAAGCCTGCTCTTCAGTACAGAACAAATGCTTATACTGTCTTGCATGGATTAAAGAATTGGTCTCACTGTACAGGTACTTAAAATAGATTCCACAACTGAAGGTTTCTAAAGCTGTTTCGCTTTCTGGAGACTATCTCTCAGGAAAAAAGTTTATTTAGGGAAAAAACATATAGTTTTCTTGAATCATGAAAGATTTATTGTGTGAGGGATTTGTTATACCAGAGACCAGAAGTACTGTAACAGAATTCATCTGTCATAAAATTTCACAACTGCTTTCAAATATAATGAAAAATTCATAGCTCAGGGTTTTTTTTTTCCCCTTGCACAGAATTGGTATCATTTTCAAGTAGACTGAAAAGTCATCTGTCCTACATTATCTTCAATTTTAATCCGGAGAAAGAAAAAGGGTTTTCTTTTTCTACGAAATCAGATGATAGTTTCATTTCTACATAAGTGTCTCTTCAGTGTTCTGACTTAGACAACTTTCCCTTCTATTATTCTGGGGTTCCTAAGGGCTTTGGTTTGTTTCTTATTATGACCTTCAGGCTGTGAGTCTTTGACTCATGTGGGTGTGTGTGTGTGTGTGTGTGTGTGTGTGTGTGTGTGTGCAACAATGAAAGCAAGGAGATACATTATTTCTACAATTTTTTCATTGAATTCTTTCTGGGTACATTTTATATACAGCTCACAATCACACTCAACATTGGGGAACTTGTTTCAGTATATGACACGAGTTAAATCTCATTTTTACCCACATCCTTATTATTTCTACAATTTTAAAAGCACCAGCAGCTAAGTGCTGAAACTTCACATCTTTGCTCATGTTTCCCTATTTCTCTTGGATTTTAAAATAGAAAGTCATTATATTGACTGATTTTTCACAATATAACCAACAATTCTGAAAATAATATGGTCACTTTTTTGAAGGAGACTTCAATTAAAGTAAATACTTCTATAATTATATCAATCACATTTTGCCCATTTTCTAGCATAACTATAAAAGTAGATATGCAATTTTCTTTTACTATCTTGTCTTAATCTTTATCTTTCCCTCTTCAATATTACTAGTATTATGAATGCCATTGCCCATTAAAATATGATAAGAGATATTCAATTTTCTCTCCAAAGAATATATATTTAGAATAATACCCTGGATGCTCAGGGAAAGCCTGTTATTTTCCACAGGCTGAACTAGAAAGTTAGAGAACTGTCTGGCCAAGCAGGAAACAAAACATTGGTGGATATTTGTGATTTGGTTAAAAAATAAACACTTAAACACTTAATCACTTCAAAATTTTAACTAATCCTGCCAGGCCACGCCTATAATCCCAGCACTCGGAAGGCAGAGACAGGAGGATTGCTGAGTTCGAGGCTTGCATGGGCTACATAGTGAGCTCAGGGCCAACCTGAACTACAAAGCGAGACCCTGTCTCAAAAAAAAAAAAAAAAAAAAAAGTTCATCTAATCCTTTGAAAAGAAAATGAGTGTCATGGGACTTTTAATATTTCAAGTAACACACCTTTTCCCAAGACCTCAAATGTGAATGTTTTTCCCAAATATATATTTCAACAAAACTCAGTTACAACTTTTCATAAAATTAATGAAAATGTGATTCTAGAAGTTCCTTCTACGTGACCAGAGTGGGTCAAAGTCATCCTTGAATGGCAAGATGTCTTGTTTTACCTTACCTGGAGATTCGTGTCGTTCCCCATCCTCACTGAGCTGACAGGCATGTCAATTACCTCAGACTCCTGGGACGCGTGGGTTGACAGCTGAACCAAGGACACTGCATTTGGCTCAATCAGTGTTGTAAAATTCACGTCTATTCTTCCTTCAGGTTTTGAGGTGATAAGCCTAGCATTTGTGACTGCTTCACTTAGGAAGGATTTTGGAATAAGCACTTTGCAAATTCTGGGAAAATCAACTGAAGAGCTGAACAAAAATCCTAAAAGAGAAATGCAAGTACTTGAGCTGAATTTGATCTTTCTTTGGGAGAAGCAGTTCACTGACTACGAAGGGGGGAAAAAAGTTCCAGGGATGGTGACTCGAGCTGACAGCAAAAGCTCCAATATGCAGCCCTGAATTCTAATAGAAAGAATATGGAATAAGCACTGGATGTGCCACTTCAACAGAAATAATGTAATGCTTAAGAGCACAGGTACAAATTTCCCAGGTACAAATCCCATTCCTTCTACTTAACAAAGTTGGAACTTTAGGAAAATTGCTTTACTTCTCTCAAGTTTCTTCATCATAAATACAAAGGGTACAATGGTACTTATTTTAGAAGTGACTGGAGGATTAAATGAGGACATGATGAGACAGCAGGATGGAGTTGAGCCCATTTCCTGAGTCTAACATTGTAGTTGTTTATGTAAAGAAGAGCATCTGCCACAGGCCAGCACATCTCCCACTACCTCAAGGCTATGTAACCCAAGATGTTCTAGAAAGTTTCTTTGGTAAGTGATAAACTTGGGGAAGTTTCTTGGTAATTTATTTTTTATGAAGAGCAGGTACATCCTTAGGGTGGAGTGTCAATTTAATCAGCTTTGGAAATCCACCCTGAGGATTGGTGCAGCACACTTTTTGGTGTGTCTGGGGGGGTTAAAGAGGAATGACTGTGGGTATCCATTATTCTCTGGCACTGACTCCCTGCTTGGCTTCCGGACAGCCATGAGCTAAGCAACTTGGCCATGTTACTTCACAACATTGATGTCTGGGAGACAGTGAGCCATGGACTGAAAACTTCTGAAACTGTGAACAAAAATAAACTATTCTTTAAGTGGCGGTTGTCAGGTATTTGGTTCTAACATGAAAAAAAGTTTGACTAAAACAGCAAGTGAATGCCATTTAAAAATAAAAATCAGACAAAATTGTTCATAATTCCAAATTTGTCATCAATCTCTGTGACTTTAATGTTATTCTTCCAGATTAGCTCCATTACCTACTTTATGTGGAAGATTAAATAATTTTCTCTATGTAAAATGCTCAATATGGAACCCTTCACAATTTCTCACACATAGGTATGGAGTGTGCTCTCAATTTGTGTGTGTGTGTGCTGTGGGTGTTGTGTTGTGGTTGTAGTTTTTCCCTGCTACTACACCATGGAGCAGCAGTAAAGGTAAGCATAAAGTCAAAATATGGCCACTGAAATATTCCTACCTCACACCTTCGACTTTTCTAGTTGGTGGTTATTCTTTACTAATAAGAAATAAGACAGAGCTGGTAATATTTTTTCCTCTTCCTGGGAAAAATAGAACATTTATGTAGGTCTACCTATGTGTGGCAAGCTAAGTAACATAATATAACATCCAATTAATGTCTTATTTAAAGTAGGTACTCTTCTTCCTGTTTCCATTTGAAGAGATGAGGTCAAGTCTCCAAAATCACAGGGCTTTCCAGAGACTGAACAGGAATTTCAGGAATTTCCACTGCCTTTAACTCAAAACTTCTCTCACTTCACATAGTGAGCTCAGGGCCAGCCTGAACTACAAGGCGAGACCCTATCCAAACACACACACACACACACACACACACACACTTTCTTCCACTTTCAGATAAAAAGTTTACTTTCAGGAACTTAAAAATATACCCTCTCTTCAAACTCTAAATTTTTATCATTTCATTATTTAAATTTCAAACCTGTCTCCCCCATACATGCTCTAACTCCTTTACACATACTCACCCAGATATTAATGTAACTTTTCAGTTTGCTCAGAATTGTTGCTTGAGAAATAAGAATGTAATTATTTTATAGTTCTGAATAGATCTCCCTTGAAAGATTTTCAAAAGGGAGAAGATATCAAGTCCAATGGTATTACACTTGGCCCCAGGAATGTAAAAGGATGCTAAGAATTGAGACAGAGAGGAGCAGCAGTATGACTGCTTTGAAGAGACTCAAAAGAAGAGCACAGTATGCTTTTTCTTCAGAACAAATAAAGACTGTGCTACCCCACATCTTCACCAAAACCAAATGTCTCCCAGAACAGCCCCCACGAAGCTGAACTGTGTTCTTTCAGGATTGCACATGATAGTAACAAATGTCTGATCTTGCCTAGCAGTCTCCACAGAGACTTGGCAAACCTATGACATCCACACCAGGAAAGGGGCACAGCAGGTATAGGCTGTGTGGTCAGAATCTGTCGCTGTGTGCCAGTCTGCCTGTTTCCTATTTAAACTGACTAAAGAGCATGGGAGTGTGCAGGGCTGGAGTCACCTTAAAAAGACCACTCAATGTCCCGAGAAGGACAAAGAAGTGAGAAGAGACTTGCATTGGCCACTATAGATCTCAAAGCCTACTTCAGGTAGAAAGACACTTCAAATCAGGAGAAGAACAGAAGTTTGAGCATAGACTGGAATCAACCTGTAATATATGAAAATTAAACATCTTTATATTTGACATTGGTGAAGGAACATAGGAAATCTGTCTAAGGTATCCCAAGTGTAAAAACCAGGCATTAGATATATTGTGGTTGAAATGTATAGTTGGAACATAAAGGACTGCATTTATATTTGGCCTCTATCAATTCTGATGTATTCTGGGCACTAATTCAATATTTATAACTATGTATAAAATATCTCATGATTATTTACACAGAAACCAGGCTCCGGTTTTTTTGGTTTTTTTTTGTTGTTTTTGTTTGTTTGTTTGTTTGTTTTGAGACAGGGTCTTGCTTTCTGGTTCAGGCTGGCCCTGAGCTCACTATGTAGCCTAGGCAAGCTTCAAATTTAGCAATCCTATCTCTGCCTCCCGAGTTCTGGGATTACAGGCGTGAGCCACCATGCCCGGCACTGTGGTATGTGGTATTGATTGCTGGTGGGCGTGAGTCACCATGCCCAGCATTGTATGTGGTTACCCGGGATTGAACTCAGGACCTTGCGCTTACGAGGCAGGTGCCGGAACCACTGAGCTAACCCTCTGGCCCCAGACTCCATTTTAAGAATTTTTTATATCTTAATTTCATCTTCCAATAGTCAAATGAGCTAGGTATGAATGGTGCAAAGTAGTCAAGATACATAATCACAGTTATGCAGCTAAGAGATAATAGATTCAGGGTTTGAACAAATTTATTTTAAAAAATGTTATCCTACAAATGGGGTTCTATGACAAAGGTATTATTTCTTTGATGAATTCCAACACCCATCATCACTAATATTTTTATATTTTAAAAAACCTGCAATATCCTCATTTAAATTTCAGTTAAATTCCACTTCTGTTTTATACTCTGCCCCAATTTCAAAGAAGAAATTGACCCAAATATGACCTGCATACAACGTCACGATACTAATAGTCTAAGTTATTGTATCCTACATATTACCATTCAAAACGCTTGATAAATTGTGAATGAATAGATGGGTGTCTCCGTTATCTGTCTCTGCCTAACAATCCTCTCCATACTAATTGTCACCCTCTCGTTACCTTTCGCTGTGTTTTGATTTGACTGAGCTAAAACGGCACAGACCTTGCTTGGTGTCTGTCATGCAGTCCCAATAAACGTGGCATCTGGTGAGTGCGGCTGACAGGTGATGCCAGCTGTCATCCTGGGCTCAGTGAGGACTGCTGAGCAGAATGACCTTTTCACATAGCTTGAGTTTATCATAAGACAGTGGCTGGACTCTGAGAGTGAATGTCCTGTAGAGCAGGAAGCAGCAACATTCTTGGACTATGAGGAAGTGATATTCATTACCTCCGTCAGCACTGTGACATGCAGAGACCCTGCCCTCAAACTAAATAAATAAAAAAGAAGTAATCAGTAGATTAAGTAAGATCCAAATAACATTTGAATACATAATTATACTTTATGGGACTGTTCCTTCTTCAACCTACCAAGTTTATTATTTTTCTTGGATTTTTAAAAGAAATGAAAACATTTTTTTTTTTTTTTTTTGGTTTTTGAGACAGGGTCTTGCTTTGTAGTTCAGGCTGGCCCTGAGCTCACTATGGTGCCCAGGCAAGCCGCCGCGAACTCAGCAATCCTTCTGTCTCTGCCTCCTGAGTGCTGGGATTACAGGCGTGAGCCACCACATCCGGCATTGTGGTATGCGGCGTTGATTGTTGGTGGATGTCTCTCCACGCCTAGCATTGTGTGTGGTTACCGGGGATCGAACTCAGGACCTTGCGTGTGTGAGGCAGGCGCTGGAACCACTGAGCTAACCCTCCAGGTCCCCATGAAAACATCTTTTCGTCCCCTAAAAGTATCACAGTCCCTAGGCACAGTGCCTGCTGTGACTGACAGGAAAGCTGGCTCTGACTTCCGCCGTAGTCTACTGGTCACAGCGGTCGGAAGGCCCACTGGATCCGATGGGCAAAGAATGAACTGTACTTTCAGCAGAAGAGGATGGGGCCACATCCCAGAGGAACCTGTGGATGGGAGATGCTGTTACAGTCCTCTGGCCAAAGAAATATGCTTTCAAAAAAATGTGTACTTTCATTTGTTTCTGATAACATATGGATGCAATAATTTAAGAAGTGCTGTTCCAAAAATTATTCAGAAGGCTGAAAGTAATACTTTGTGGTCCTCAGGGCTTTGAGGAAATAGCCATCAGCTGTTTTCAAACATTGATATATAAATATAAAGACATTATAGTTTCAATAAATTGTTGCAGAAGCAACTATAACTTTACAGATATTTGCAAGACATTTAAATGAGCTCATTGAAGAAACAATTGCCTTTATGTGTAAACTCAAAAACACAACAATCCTGGCCAGGAGTGGTGGCTCATGCCTGTAACCTAGCACTCGGGAGGCAGAGGCATGAGGACTGCTGAGTTTTAGGCTGGCCTGGGCTACACAGTGAGCTCAGAGCCAGCCTGAACTACAAAACAAGACCCTGTCTCAAGTAACAAACAAAACAAATCAAAACAAAACCACAACAATCCAGTTAACATTATGTTCTTGAGTTGCACCCATTTACTTATGAATGCCTCAATTTATCTTTCTTTATTGCAGAATAGTACTCCATTCGTACAAATACCACATTTTCCTTATCCATTCATCTGTTGATGGACATATACACTGTTTCAAGATCTAGCTATTAGAAATCGCGCTGCTATGAACATGGGTTTGGATGTATCTTGGTATATGTTTATTTTAACTATTTTGGGAAGATACTTAGAAAGAAGAGATTTGGATCAAATGGAGTTTCTACTTACAGTTTTTTTAAAGAATTTCTACAATAATTTCCATTGTGGTCATACTAGTTTATATCCCCACCAACAACGTAGAAGAGTTTCTTTTCTTCACATTCTCACCAGTATTTTTTATTATATGACATTTTGATGATAGCCATTTTTTCTGGGGAAAGATGATATCTCAATATAATTTTAATTTACATTTATTTAAAGGTAATGTTGAGCATTTTTCATTCATTCATTGACAAGTGAAAACCAAAATGGAATGTAGATAAATAGGAAGTAGGAAAAAGTTCAAATAATTCCCTAAATTATCTTTTCTGATTCATCAAAATATTTTAATATATATGCTAATTTGTTTCATTTATACCACTAGTTTCTCTTAGTTCATTGAAAAGGAAGTTTTGTGCTATTATCTGTTTATTTCTTTGTAAGAAAGAATATTTTTCTGAATAACTACTTCCAAGATAATGTTACACAGTGTATTAACTTTTGTTATTCCCTTATTATTTTGGTATGAAATTTTGTTTTATTTTTTTCATTAAAATGCACAATACTAAGGACACAGATATTATTCTTGATTGTTGCAAATTCAGTGCAAAGTGAAAAAAAAAACTCATCTAAGCGTGTAGGCATAACCATAGCATCAAAGAGATTAAAAAAGTCCTGGGTCGGTATCCCTGTTCATGTTTGTTTAATAAACCTGGTGGGTTTCTGTTTCAGAGACTGATATATCTTGGTATGGGAGACATAGCTCTGATATTCGGAGATATTTGAGCCTCATCCAAGAAGCTATTGTCTTAGCTGGTGGTTCAAAAACATTTACTAATTTATAGAAATACTAGGGGAAAACAGCAGGGTGTAAATTTAGTATATTAAAGATAAGCTAAGATATTTTTGTCTCTCTTCCATAGAAACACAAGGCCATTTTCCTGTGCCTGGCTCACATACTAGTCCATGGCCTTATGAGTCCACTTACACAGGGCTATTTCACAACACCAATTATAGCAGCACAGCACTAGTTTATGAAGCTAGAATGAACAGATTGTCTGGTCTGTGGAAGATTGATTTTACATGTATAAGACAAAAAGCTATTTGAGTCAAAAGAGACAGCCAAACAGTATCACACAAAAATCATTCCAAATATTCTACACAGTGAGACTGGACTACAAATCTACAGAATTTCTGAAATAGTATAAAGCGTAAACCAATGTTTCTAATGTAATCAATAGGGTAGACACTAATTTGGATGTTCCACATGTAGAAGAAATGAGTATCTTACAACCAGCATATGTTTCTTTCCAAATTTCATACTGCCACTTGGAGAATCTGACCTGTACACTCTCAGGATATGGTTCAAATTTTACTTTTCCACTTTATCACCTTACTCTACTATCACAGAACTGGTCTGCTATGGCATTTTAATCCAAGAGAATTTCCTTTGGGATTATTAAAAACAATTCTATGAAGTTAAGATTTTAAATGAACATGTGTTACGTGCTTGATAATATACAATGTACTTTCAAAGCATTTTGCATGCATCAACTTATTTATTTTTCCTTTTTTTAAATTTTGAGACAGAGCCTCACTCTGTAGTTCTGACTTACTTTGAACTCACTATGTAACCCAAACTGATCTCAAATTCACAGCAATCATCCTCCTGCCTCAGCCTCCCAAGGGCTTGAATTACAGGTGTGAGCCACCACACCTGGGTAGTTTTCCTCATAATCTTGAGAACCTAACATATTTTTGAGATGAGTAAACTGAGGGACAGAGACTTTATGTAACTTGCCTAGGGTTACATGTCTAGTACATATAGTTTCAAAATCAATCCTAAGTTTCAGACAGCATAACACCAGAACCTATGACCCAAACTATTATGTTTTCCTATTTTATGGGTACCCAAATTAGAAAAATACATACAATTACAGGAATGCTTCAGGGAGAGTACTAGTACAATTATTTTAAATTTGTCTAAGAGGATTAATTAAATTCACTATTGAAAATAATGCCTATGATGATTAAATTCTTACATGTATATTCATGTATTGTGAATTTTCACACATGTTAAAGGCACATATTTTATCCTTTTCTTAAATCTATTACCATATACATATCACAAGAGTTTTTTTTCTTTATTTGAAATTCATAAAAAAAGAATCTCTTCTTTTAACTGAATTTGGGGCAGAAATTAATTTTCTTTTCTTTCCTAATGATTAGAATAAAAGATGTGTCTTGTGCTAAAAGAGTGACACAGAAATCTTCATTGCTCATTAATGACAGACAGATACCTGACTGGACCCGATAGTAGACTCCAGGACTTAGAGAACAGGCATCCTTACTTGTCCCCAAGGTTCTTAAGGCTCACGGAGAGAGACAGAGACAGACATAGAGACAGGAAGATAGGGAGACAGAGAGATAGGAAGACAGAGAGACAGAGAGACAAGAAAGATAGAAAGACCAGAAGGAAAAAAAATGGAAACAAAGCTTTTGTAAATGAGGAGGGAAGGAATGAGGTTGAAAGAAAGGCAGGGAAATGAGAATAAAAAAAGAAGGAAAATATATCTTTCACAGGAACAAATTCCCTATGATGAATGAGATCATTATGTATATCTAAAATATAGGAGTAAATTGCTTTTTTCATGAAAAGAGAATAGCCAAAAGCCTCCACCTGCTGGTCAACAAATCAAGTCTCGTTCTCCTAGGTCATCAGTCCTATCTGTTTCTCAGCCACTATCTTCACCCTACACGATAAATCAATAGGCCAGTCCTTAAATGTTTCAAGTGCTACCAAGAACAGTGTTTTTCTTGGTGCTAAACTCTGGCTTCTCTCATGCTCTCTGGACACAAATAATAGAGCTCTCACTTTGATGTGTGGGGTTAAGAGAAAATAATTTGTACATGACACACTAGAGCCTATGAAGTCACCTCTTTCCTTGAAATTGGCCTTAAAACTCACACTGTGAAGTCATAGCATAGGATGCTATGAGTCCTGAACAGCCCAACACTGTGTTTCCTTGGCTGGTTTTACTCAGAAAGGCTGCTTACACCGTGCTTCTCCCTCTCACTGCCACGAAGGTCAGCCTCTGGCTTGGGTGGGAACTAAAAATCCAGACTAAATTAAGCAATGAGAATATCATTTTCTTTTTCTTCATAACCATTCTCTACACTGAGAAAAACAAAAAACAAGTTGTCACCTATTGTTATACCTGGAAGGGATTAAAACAGAATGGTTGGTTCTAAGGGACTCTTCAATCTTGCTTCCAGTATGAATGTTCCATTTCTTTCTACATGAAAATGTGCAGAGTCAAAGACCTGAACCACCATGAAAAGTTCTACCACGAATTTTTTTTTTTTGAGACAGGGTCTCACTTTGTAGTTCAGGCTGGCCCTGAGCTCTCTATGTAGCCCAGGCAAGCCTTGAACTCAGCAATCCTCCTGCCTCTGCCTCCCGAGTGCTGGGATGACAGGCATGAGCCACCATGCCTGGCGAATTTTTTCTTTTTTTGAGACAAGGTCTCGCTTTGTAGTTCAGACTGGCCCTGAGCTCACTACACAGCCCAGGCAAGCCTCGAACTCAGCAGTCCTCCTGCCTCTGCCTCCCAAGTGCTGGGATGCCAGGCGTGAACCACTGCGCCTGACATTGTGGTGTGTGGTGCCAGGGACCTAACTCCGGACCTTGTACTTGCCAAGCAGATGCCGGAACCACGGAGCTAAATCCCCAGCCCACCACCATCATTTTTAAAATGTACCGTCGAAACTTAGATCTTAGCTTTCAACAGAACTACTGCTCAATGTGAACACTTATTTTTCTGTCCTTACATTTCTCTCCTATGCTACTTTGCAAGATTCAAGCTTCTAATGACATCTCTTTGCAAGTCTCAATTTCACAGTTGGTTTCCTAATTACTTATACAGGGCAAGCCATTCCTATTTTTTT
>PVIC010036845.1:0-18359 GCA_004025085.1 Thryonomys swinderianus
CCTGGCCACTTAGTCATTTTTTTGATTGAATCTTTTATTGGAGTGGTCTAGTTTTTTGAGTTCTTTATATATTTTAGATGTTAGTCCTCTGTCCAAGGAATAGCTGGTAATTTTTTTCCAATTCTCTATGATATCTTCCACTTTATTGGTTGTTTCCATTGCTGTACAGAAGGTATTTAATTTAATTTGACCTCATTCTTGATTCTTGATAGTATTTCTTGTGCCATTGGAGTTCTGTTCAGAAAGTCTTTGCCTACACCTATGTCTTTGAAAGTTTTGCCTATCTCATCTCCTAGCAGATCATTTCTGTTTTAACACTTAGCTCCTTGATCCATGTTGGTTTAGTTTAGTGCACAGTGAGATATATGGGTCTACACTCAATCTTCTGCATATAGGTAGCAAATTTTCCAAGCAGCTTTTATTAAACAGGCTATTTTGCCTCCAGTGAACGATTTTGGCCCCCTTCTCAAACATCAAACAGAAGAATGTAGCTGGAGTTATTTCTGCTCCTCCACTCTGTTCCACTGACCCACATGTATGTCCTTGTGCCAGTTCCATACTGTTTTTATCACCATAGCTTTGTAATATAGCTTCAAATGCAGGATTGTGGTGCCTCCTGCTTTGCTTTTGTTAAGAACTGCTTTTACTCTACTGGGTCTCTTCTGGGTTCCATATAAAATGTATATTTCCTCTAGTTCTGTAAAGAATACTGTTGGTATTTTTGCTTGGGGTTGTGCCAGTTTAACATTTTTTAAACCAACCAAACATACTGAACATATGTACCTATTAGTAAATACATATGATATAGAACCACACCAACCCTAAAATAATGCCAGTTTATAGTATACAATGCCCATTGCAAAGCCCAATTCTGAAAACAAGACATAATGGGAATTTATGACACTCCCTGGAGAACTTTAGTCCCATAAAGCAGAGACTGTATGTAGTTATTCATCTGAGACAGACATCATAGGGATAATTGTCACCAGTCACTGTCCTGAGCATTTTACATGCGTTGCTATGACAATGGTGCTCAGAACAATGCTATAGGGCAAATGCCATCTGATGTTCATTTTACAGAGAAGAGAAAGCACTGAGAGGTAGAGTCACTTGTCCAAATTTACACAGCACAGAGAAGCTGAATGAGGACTTAAACCCAGGTCACAGAGCTCTAGAATCCATGTCTACGACCCTTTATCATCTGCTTTCTCTTCTTGCGAGGTGGTACTTTGATGGATGAGGTTAATGACAATGATCAAAGGGAGCTTCGGACTGATCTCTTATGTCTTGGCTTTTAACTATGCAATCACCAGTATTTATTATTGGTGAATTATGCTCCTACAAATTAGGTATGACCATCTTGACCTCCACTGCGTGATGTCAGAGCTTAAGTTTTATTTTATGGTTTGATCAATTTAACAAAATAGAACAATCCGGGTTGTTACAAGCTGATGAGAAGTGTGAAGAAAGATTCAGTGCATCGGTGGCACAGTGTCCTCAGAGATGGTCGCAGGGGACACAGTGTAGCCTGTGCAAAACTATCAGTGTCATCCCAGAGCCCAAAAGGAGGGGCTCAACCCACTCAAGGGTACTTCGTGCCACTTGTACCTGGTGAATAACTGTTCACTTTAGAGCAAGAAAAATCAATCCTGCTGAAACAGTAATGTTGACTGAAGTTTTAGATTAGTAATATTTTCTATTTAGTTGAACAGTCTTGTGGGTTCATTTAGATTTCATTTGCAAATCTGGGTTGGTTGTCCTGGTGCTGAAGCCTCAAGCTTCTGTGATATAAAATGAAAACAAACAATGGTGGAAGTGTTCACGAGATGCTTCCTTGGCCTCCATTTCCTTCCCCGTGGTCCCGCCCAAAGCTGTTGTCACCTGAGGCTACTTATACTCCATCCTCTCCTTGCCTGCCCTCTTCTCTCCCTGGCAGGCCCGCAGATGCCCTCCTGTGACCCAGTGCTTTGCCAGGATAGGACTTCCTTTAGTTTCCCTTTGGATGATCCCCGTGTCTAGCTTTTAGAAGACCTTAGCTTAGGGCTTTACAATCTATTGTCTAACCGGACTGGAAAACTCCTTTGCCTTTGAGTCTGAGGCTTGCGTTGAAGATGGCTTGCATTTCTAAAAGGTCTGATATATTTCACATAAAAATCTGAAGTTGAGACTTCCGGTGCCCTTGAACTTGAGGAAGATGGTGTTCATCTCTCCATCTATCCCACTGGCCTTTGAGGGGCGGAGAAAAGGAGAGGATTTGGGCTGGCACCCTGGCCTGGCAGCATAGTCCTCAGATCCACAGCCTCTGTGCAGAGGGGTTCTGGAGCAGGAAAGAGGCCTGGGGGATGCCGGCCTCAGAAGGACTTCCTGGGGGCGTAGGGTCTAGGCTTCTGTGCCTCACCCATGCCTTTGCTTTAATGGGAAAGCTGAGGGCCGGAGTATGGTGTATGGGTCCTGCAGTTCCCGCTCCAGAGTTCTGCTTTCCCAGAAGCAAAGGGGAGGACTTGAGGACTGATTTCCAAGGGCCTCATAAGGCAGCATCCATGAGACCTGGATTGATTGCAGCTGCCTGCGAGGGTGAGGTTCCCAAGATCAACACCGTTTCCGTGGTTTGATTCTCCCCACAAACAGCCAGAGGACCCACCCAGAGCGTGACTGCTAACAAGCTCTCTGTGCTCACCGCAAGGCTGAACGGCCCTGTGTTACTGTCAAGTCAGTGGGGAAACATCTGGCCATGGGGAGGGAACAGTTTGCCTCCACTGCAAAGCCCAGTGCTGAAGACAAGACATAATGGGAATTTGTGACACTCTATGGAGAACTTTAGTCCCATAAAGCAGAGACAGTATGTAGTTATTCATCTGTGACAGACATAATAGGGATAATCGTCATTTAATAAGTAATCCAAAGCTAATTAAATGCTACTAATATAAGTTGCAGGGATTCCTCTCCCCCCACCCATACCATGTGTAATATTCAGCTGTATGAAGAGTTAAGCTCCTGGAGAAGTTTTTACCTGTAGAAAAACGGGAATGACACCGGGACAAAAAAAAAAAAAAAGATTATTTCTACAGAGTTGGAAAACACAGGTCACTTGCATTTCAGGAAGTCCAAAGTCAGAGCCTTGTGCTGATGGGAGGGCTGGATGAAGGCCCTTCACCCTTAAGTCTGACTCTGAGACCCAGACCATAACTTTCAGAAATAAGGAGTACAAGCCAGGCATGGTGGTACATGCCTGTCATCTCAGAAATCTAGGAGGCTGAAGCAAGAGAACTGCAACTTAACGGGCAGTTTAATAATGAGATCCTGTCTCAAAAAAAAAAAAAAAGACCTGGAGATATAGCACAGAAAGGCCTTGTGATCAATCCTCAATGCCATAAAAATAAAAAAAAAATAAGCACAATGGACAATCACTTACTATCTAGACAGTGGTCTACTTACTAGCTAAAGTATTGCTGGTCTATCCCTCCATGAAACAGGCAGCAATAGACTATAGATGAGCTTATAGCAAGACCCTACCACATCCACTGACATCCTCATGCGGCTTTCCATGGATAGGTACCTCGAGTGTGCTGCTTGTCACTGTGTTCAGAGAAGGGAGGGGAAAGAGGGCCTCGGAAATAGCCAGATCTGTCTTGACAGAGTAAGAAGGTGTTAGTAAATCAGGGACACCGGCTTTGAGGTCAGATCCGCTCTGTGACCGTGGCCAGTGAAAGGGTCACTCCACGCTGCTGTCCTTTGTCAGAGAAAGCAGGATAGTAACTCCACCGGGCCTGCCTGCTGCGTGGTTCTGGAAGGTGACTGTGTGGATGTGTGTGCAAGCCGTTTGTGCACACCCACCCTGCACAGGCAAGTGCTGACCATGGCTCTGTGGGGACCATGTTCTAAGCTAGGGGTAAAGAGGGCTCAAGACCTTTCCCTGGTCCTGTTCATCATTCTCCCTGTCCCTCTGAGATGGCCCTTGCCCAGGCCTGGGGCTTAGCCATCGTGGCCCAGGGCTCTTTCCTCTGGCAGCGCCCGCCCCACCCCTGGATCATACATCCTATAGTCCTGTGCCATCATTTTGCTCTTCTATTTTTTTTAAGCTTTCCGTCTTTCAGAAACCCCACAGAGGGAAGGAGAACCCTGCCTTGCCTCTGTCTCTCTTATATACAGTAGTTTGTTTTACGACTTTGTTTTAAAAACTATTGGCTTAGGGTGCAATAACACAGATGTCTCTGCCTCACAAGAGGACCGTGAATTTCCACTTCTCCCTCCTCCGTGACAGCTCCATTACTTCCGTGGAGAGTCTCTTCTCAGCCCTGGAAGAAGGAAAAATTTTAAAAGTGGTGCTTTTGCCTGCAATTGTCCCTTCGAATGGGGTCTTCAGGGCCCCGCTGCCCACTCGGCCTACTGGGGCCCCTGCCCAGTCCAGGAGCGTCTGCCCCGTCAGCTGCCACCTGGTGGTGGCGGGAGACTTAATGTTCTTGTTCCCAAAGGAGCACTAAAGCCATCGCCCAAGAAATCCCTGTTTTCTGGCTTGCGTGTTTCCTGTAAGCGGCGGCAACCCAGTGGCGGGGCAAGTTTTGTTGTCTGCCTCGCTCCTTCTTCACCTGCCTGGCCCCAGCCTGACAACTTCCTAACAGTCGCGGAGAACAGCCACGCTCCGAGCAGGGCCAGACTCCCGTCAGCCTCCCTGGCAAATGTCGGAGTCCGGGTTGGCGGAGAGGTAGGAGCGGGTGGGAAGGCAGATTTATACACACATCACGCCGGCGCGGCGGCAGAGTCAGGCTGTCTGTGTTCGTGTGCGGAACTCTCCCTGCTCTGTAACATGTCAGCCTGTCACGCCACCTCTTCCCGGTATGTAAGAAGTAAGGTGTGAGTTTAATTAGCATAGAACAAAATTTCCTACTCTCTAATAATAACACCTTGAATTTTTATGTTACCTGCTCTCTGAAGAGCTCAGAGCATTAAAAAAAAAAAATGTGCGGCTTCCTTTCATCTCTCCATACTGTGGAGACAAAGATCATGCCCCCATTGCACAGGAAGGGAAGCCAAGGCTCACCAAACCACAAGCATGCATATTCATGTCCTCCTGACTTTGAAGTTTTTCTTTAGTTCTGTGCAGAGTTGATGGGCTTCACTTCTTCAAAGGAATGTGATGAGACCGCAGGAGACTTCTGAACACTGTGAGGAATACTCACAAAGTGGAGCAGGTCAAGTGTCAGACAAGAGGCGGTGACACTGAGAAGAAGTCTAGCTCCAGACGTGGGGAGAGGAAAGACTAGAAGCTACCCAAGCCCTGGCATGCGAGGTGCGAACCCAGCCTTGCCTGCTGTGTTAGTCAGTGTTCTCTTTCGGTGATGAAATACCCAAGACGGTCAACTTGAAGAAAGGTTCAAGCCAGGTGAGGTGGCATGTGCTTATAATCCTAGTACCAGAGAGGATGAGGCAGGAGGGTTACAAGTTCCGCAATTAAGTGATAGAGAGAGAGATCCTATCTCAAAATAAAAATTCACAAAGGGCCTGGGAAAGTAGCTTAGAGAGCACCATGTGTTTAATCTTCAATATCACAGAGAAGCAGGAAGAAGAACATATTGTATCATACATTATCTTCAAAGTGAATACATTTAGTTCCACTTAAACACTTCATTGGTTGTTTTTTTTTCTTAATCACAGATGGACAATGGACTGTGGATTGTTCGAGAAGTACTACTCTGAACCTTGAGAAGTGGTCCAGAGGAAAAGTCCCAGACTAGAATTTAGAAGTATGAGCCGGTCGGTCATACCTAGAATCCTAGCAACCTGGGAGGCTGAGGCAGGAGGGTCACAAGTTTTTGAGACCAACCTAGGCAACTCCATGTGATCGTATCTCAAAATAAAATTCTAAAAGAACTGGGGATGGAGTTCAGTGTAATACCCCTGAGTTCAATCCCGGTCCAAAGAAGTGAACAAATAAAGGAGGAAGAGAAGAAGAAGGAAGAAGGGGAGAAAAGGAGGAAGAGAAAGAGAGGAAGGTGGTGAATTTGAGGACAGAGAGGAAGACTCCCCTAGCACCGTGTAGACAGAGGGAGGGGAGCCGACAGCAGAAGTCTGAGTTCTGAGACCTGTGGGACATTCCTAGTCAAAGGCTGGGGGTGGAGTGCGAGCAGGAGACAGAGGAGTGTGGGGCCTACCGGAAGTGCTCAAGTGAAGAGGCCCTGGGAAAGCTCCACCAGCCCAGTTGCCTCTTGGGCTCTGGATGTCATTCAAAATCACCGGAGCCCTGATTTTGATCTCTAAAGAGGCAGAGACAGAGCCTGCTGCGTCCCCCTTGAAAGTAAGGGTGCGCTGCTGGAATCTCAGCTGCAAGCACCTTTGGATGGTGGGGACAGCCGGTGAGATGTATTCCATGGCTGTGTGGGGTTGCTCTGGCCCCTGTGACGGCTGCCCAGGCTCCACAAGGGCCTTCCCTGAAACTGGCTGTCTCTGAGTGGACCCCTCATGCAGGTGTTGATGAAACTGCTCTAGACACATGAGCGGAACCTTTCACCGGGATGAGGATTAACCACGGCTATTAGTGCTTGGGGGCAGGAGGGATCTCCTCTTCCTCCATTGGCAGTGCGCCCTTCCTGGGGATTATAAGTTAATGCATCTGGAATGGGGCTGGCTTGTCCAGGTTTTGTGGGCTTCCTGGAAGTCATACTCCAGGGCTCCCGTGAGCCCCCTGGCTGCGGTTCCACTTGGATCCGGGTTTGCCATTAAATGCAGTGAGGCACGCAGGCCATTTATCACAGTGAGACCCATGCCTAAATCTAGAGGAAATGGTCAATGCTCCAAATCACAGCTGAGTCCCTTGCCAGGAACTGGGTAGAGAGAGCACTGCTTAGTTTAGGGGAATGCATCTTCCATTTGGAAAAATGGATACCTTCCTTCCTTGGGCATCTCCTTTGGATTTTGTCCGCTAAGTAACCAATCTTGCAGATTTGCATGTTTATCTACTCACTTATTGAATGTCTACAGAATTCTTGCTAGATAGCAGACCTGTTGTAGGTTCTGGGATCGGGTAATATTCTCTCTCATTTTAGGGAAAAGAGAGATGAAAGGTTACATCATCTCAGAAAGGCCTAAGGCTTCAGAAAGGAAAACAGAAGAGATTAGTAGGGTAGAGAAATCCTGGACTGCTTCAGAGTGATAGTTAAGGAAAGACCTTACTGCAAATGGCATCTGTGGGCATCTGAATCTACTGAGTTGGGAGCCAGGGAAAAAATTATTTCAGAAAGAGTTCACAAGGCATGCCAAAATTTGGCATGGCAGTACACCAGGGGCATGTGAGAAACAGGAAGATCTTGTGTCTGGAACAAAGTGAACAAGGCAGGACTGGGGAAGTTGAGGCTACATGGCAGTTGGAAAACAGATAACAATCTACAGGTATAACACCCTCGATGTGCCCGATCTCATCTGTTCTTGGAAGTTAAGCAGGGTCAGGCCTGGTTAGTACTTAGATGGGAGAAATCAGATAACATAAAACATTGTGAGATATGATTAGGAATGGAGATTGTATGATAGTTGTCAGGGAAATCACTGAAGAACTTTAAGCAGGGTTGTGGTGTATCAGTCAGGATAGGAGAGGTTGTACTGCATTAACAAACAGCCCTAAAATTCGAGAGCTTAAAATAGTATCTCCCTCTCATTACAGATAGACCTTAAATTAATGGTAGGCTCAGATCTGTGCTTCACTGTGATCATCAGCAGTTTAAGACTGACAGACAGCCTCTCCATGAGGAGGTTTGCTGGTACCCATGGCACGAAGGACAGGTGGTAATCACGCACTGTCTTTCAAAGGCCATCAATCTGGAAGTGACAGGTAACTTCTGTCACATCTGATTCATAAATTAAATCACATGTACCAAATGATCCTATGCTTGGAGAATCTTTGGATGGTCCAAGAAATCCTGGGCTTGCTTCAGAGAGAAAATGTGATGTTCGCTGTATGGATGTCTCTCCTAGTTGATCTCTCCTTTGATTCTCTGATTTCTTCCACTGCTTTGGCTTTCCAGAGTGAGTGACTTCCTGGTGAATTATGCCTCTCTGCATCTGCAAGATTCCTGAAGACTTCTGGGTACAACTGGAATATTAATGACTCCCGAGTGCTAGGATTACAGGCGTGAGCCACCACGCCCGGCATTAGGAATATTAATGAATTTGTACCCTCTATTGTGGCTGCTGACTAATGGACTCCAAAAAAACTGACCTTTCCCCAGGCAGGGAAGGGACCCTTCCCAGTAACCATCAGAACAAATTCTACCCTTGTCGATGTGACTTCCCTGCCTATTTCAAGCTCTTCTCCGAGGTGAGAAGCCAAAGAACCTGAACTTCCTCCCTGACTGATATCTTTGTCCTTCTGTAACTTATTCTTGAGAACTTTACAGAACTGTTGGCACACAAAGCCCATTCTTACATCTCATGTACAACCTCCTTTGTTTTACCCTGAAGACCTTGGACTTGACCCTAGAGTGGGAATATATCTATTATTATATTTTATTCAGCCTGCTTGTGAAGTTCCCCAATTCCCTGCTCACCATGCTTCTTGTCTCCTGGACAAAAAACATTGGTGCTGGGGATTTAGCTCAAGTGGTACCTCACCGCCCTTGGACACACAAGGGCCCAAGTTTGATCCCTAGTACCGCAAAAAAAAAAAAAAAAAAAAAAAAAAAAAAACATTGATTCCTCTCCCTCTTTTTCCACTGTAGCCTGAGGACAGTACTGTCCATACAACAGGAACTCGTGCAAAGATTGCTGGTCTGAACTGTGTTAAAATGAAAAGGGTCATATGAATGGGTTTACATGTGCCCTGCTGGGCTGAGGGTGTACAGCACTTGTGTAGCATGCACAAGGCCCTGGATTTGGTAGCATTTCAGACTAAAAACTAAACACAACTAAATAACAAAAGAAACATACAGTGTTGGAGTGGAAAGGAAGATCGTTTTCCACAGGCTTAGACCAAAAATAGATGATCTCATTCAAGCTGGGAGACAAAACCACTGTTTCTATTGGCTCCACCTTGACTCACCATGTAATCCTGGACCATTATTCCTCCTGCTCATATCTCAGCGCCCTTCTGAACACTGAGGAGAAGCACTTGCAGACTGGGAGTCTCAGTTTGTAGGATGTGGACGTTCAGGTAGAATGGTGTTAAATCTGACGCACGACTCCCTTATCTCCAAGACTAATTGATGTGTTGAGCGTAAGAAAGAGGATTAAAAGGGAAAGAATTAGCATTAATGTTCCATTTTTATCCCTTATCACTTTCCCTACCAAGCCCTGGTCTGTCTGGTGCCTGAGCTGATGTTCACTCTGATTATCTCTTCTCTTATGCTCCAGATAGTGGATGCTGGGTCGAACTTCTAAAATCCTCATTCAGGAGGACAGGATTTATCCCTCTAGCAGCCAGGAAAGCCCTCAGCAGACACTCCTTTCTCTCAACTGCTTGCATAAATGCCTTGTCAGGAGGCCACCGCCCACTCAAAACCCACCACTGTCCCAAGCACCTGGTCCACCGGTGACTGAAGGGGAGGAGCATTTGCCACTTTCTAATCAGAACTGGATAGCTCCCAAGAGTCATCCCGTTTGGCCTGGCAGCCTGACTTCCTCCCCTGCTGAGCCTGACTCTTTCCTGTCCCTTCTGGAGTAGCTCAATATCCTATAAGCACACATTAGTAGACTTCTGCGTGTTAATTTCCTTCATAAAACTCTACTTGTCAGAAAATTCAACCTGGGTGCCCCACAAGTGGCCTAGAAAGAGAAAAGAAGCCAAGACAGAGAAGAGAGGTAACAAAAATAGAAACGGAGTACAGGCCACACAGCCTCATTCTGTCCACACCCCTCACTGCAGTATCCTGCGACTTGGCTGAGGCAAGTCCTTGTCAGTGGCATCTGTCATTTGGGTTCAGATGACCGAGTTCAGTTGATTCTCTTGAGTCCAAGAAATAGTTGACAAAGAGCTTTGGCTTTTACCAGGTGTGCAGCATTATAGGCACAGCAAAAGTTTAAATTTGCTTCTTACTTCCTTCTTATCTAACATAAAAGTGTGATATGACCTAAAAAAGGGAGATTAGACACCAGGGCAGACAAAAGACGTCAGTTTCCAGTGGCCCCTAAGCCCCAGAAGAAGATACTTGGAGGTCTTTCTATCTTGTCCAGACCTGTCCATTGCCTTCACCACTTTCCCTTGTGGTCCTTGAGCACATTTTAAGAACACATCTTTGGTTTCTTTTGGATTGCCTGATCCTAAAGATGCAGAGGGCCTTGTCCATTCATCTCAGAACTAGGCACTGTGTAAGCCACAGAAAGCTGACAGGAGAGGAGAAACATGGCCCTTGGTTGAAGCACACACTGTCCATGCAAAGGCATATGAAGATGCTGTAAGAGGCGATGGTGCTGAGAAGGGAAGGCCTTACTAAAGAGGCGATGGTGTTGAGAAGTGAAGGCCTTACTTCATAAGTGGGAGTGGCAAAGAATGCTGGGAGCAGCAAAGGCTTCTGGGATAGGGTACCTTTGAGCTAGATCTGGAGAGTGAAGTTTCTGAGGAATTTACCATCTTCTTGGGTTGTCACAGCTCTGGGCCTCTTCCAGGTGCTGCAAGCTAAAGATAGTCAAGTGGTCAACGGAACTTACTGCGTTTGTAGCTTGACCATGGGACACCTATCTGGACTTCATCTTATTCACAATCCAAGCATGTACAAGTAAGTAAGGCCTTGTTGGATAGGCACTGAGACTAGAAGAAGCAACCAGGGGCTGGGACTATTAAGAGGAAAAGTCTCTGCCTTCCTACTGGCAGGTTTTGAAGGTCTGATTTTAGAACTTAGATTCCAGACAGAGCACTTTTGTGGGCACACTATTAGCTCTCCCGAGACACTGAGTGGGGCCTTTAGCTGGGGGCTCAGTGACCGCCACGTTGGTCAGAGCTTTGCAGCTCACCAGGCCGGAGACTGAAAATCAATCTCCCTCTCTCAGAGGATTAAGTCTCAATTGGGAAACATGCCTCAAACTATAAAAGCTTCTTCAGAATTTTTTTCTTTTTGATTTATGTCCTGCTTTGATAAACAATGCACAGCAAACAGTCCCTCTATTCATTGCCAGGCACTGGGGATATCAGGATGTTTATGCTCATTCATTCATCACTCATTTTCTCTTTTATTCCTAAGTTCATTCAACAGTGTACTATCCATGCCAGGTGCAGGTCTAGGCATTGAAGATTCAAGGTGGAACAGAAAAGAGCAGGTCCCCATGCCTGCAAGATAGTGGAATGAGACACAGAAATCAGCTAACAGATAAAGTAAACTCCCTGCCCTTGCTTTCTAACCCCAAGAGTTACTGCAGGAGCTAATGAGGACTCCATCTCTGTGCTCCCCAAGGAAGCCAGGTGCTTTAATTGGACTTAACTTTCCCTCAAGTTTAATAGGAAAACAAGAGTTTGTTTTTAATTATAATTAAAGGAGATAATAGACCCTGAATGTACCTTTTCCAAGAACACTGTCCCTCCCCGCCAATATAGGTCTGCTCTGACCCCCACGGAAAACTCACAACTCATTTGTGTAAATAGACAAAGGAAAATGCCCTATTCTTTCAAAAGGGAAACTGAGGCAGCTAAGTGTGGAACTCTGTCATGACCTCTTGCTGAATTTGCTTCTGTAGCCCCTCCTTTCTGAGCAGTTTGGGGGCGGGTGTCAGGCTAGTCTGGACTATCTCCGGACTGCCAGTTGATCTGCCTGCCCTCACCTGGGGAAAGCAAAGGAAAGGTAAGTACTGGTGGAGTGGATCTCAGAGTGATTTGGTGGATTCATCAAAGTAGGTGGTTTGGAGGTACCTGGCTAAAGAGCATGTTTGCTTCATTGATTTCTGTGTGCCTTTTCTTTTTCTTAACAGCACAGACTGACTTGATGTTGTCCAATAACCAGTTTTTTCTCCCCAGCCCCAGTTCACTGTGCTCCAGTCTGAAAATCCTGTCTCAATTTTTTACTTGATAGACTCCAGGGTTTCAGGAACAGCTGAACTGAACAGAATCTTTGGAGAGAAGCCTTTTCTAGAATACCAGGGTGGGTTTGGAAATGTGTTGGGGGCTGGAAGTCCTGGAGTAAACCCAGCTGGGTCTATGGCAGGACCAAACATCTGCTTGAAGATTGAAATCACCAGCTAGTCGGTCTCATGCAGAGAGAAATAACCCTAGTTACTTAGAAGTTTCTACTGAGGCCTAAAGAGACACTTCCATTTACCCAGCTGTCTTAGACAATTTGATAAAAACTGAAAGATGTTCAGATATTACATTTAATTCCAAGCTATGGAGCCCAAGTTGTAGATTTATTTTCCAGGTGAAGTGCATTCACGTCTGTCAGAGTAGACACTGCTTCCTAAAGCATTTGGCCAACCTAATTGACATATCCACGGACCTTGCTTGGACAAGACATGGTGTTCGGCAGCAGGGATCCAGCAATGAGTAGAACAGAGTTTCTGCCCCAACACAGTGTGCTGTATGTGGAAGGATTCTGGTGTAGCAAAAGACTCGTAAACTGGACCACATGGATGTGAGATGCCACATCTAGCTACTGTACTGGCATAGGAAAGGACCCCAGATCCTAATCTTTGGATGGTAAGTTTGGGAGGTAGGGACAGACATTAGGAAGCACTAAATGGAGGAAGCAACTTTGAAACTTAAAAATGTTCATGGCGGGGATTTAGCTCAGTTGTTCTGGTGCCTGCCTCGCAAGCACAAGGTCTTGAGTTCGATCCCCAGTAACCACATACAATGCTGGGTGTGGTGACTCACACCCACCAGCAATCAATACCACATACCACAGTGCCGGGCGTGGTGGCTCACGCCTGTAATCCCAGCACTCGGGAGGCAGAGACAGGAGGATTGCTGAGTTCCAGGCTTGCCTGGGCTACATAGTGAGCTCAGGGCCAGCCTAAACTACAAAGTGAGACCCTGTCTCCAAAAAAAAAAAAAGTGTGAGGGGACAATAGGTAAATAAAGGCATCATGAACATAGGAACACCATAGTCAAAGATTAATACATCAGAGAAAAAAATTAGTGTTTTCAGGGAACTGAGAAAATTTGATGTTTATGGAGTACAGTGTGCTATCAACAAAAAATGATGACCAGGAAAGTGAGCCCCATAATAAAAGTTCTTGAAGGCCTACCAAAGATGAAGAGATTCTGCCACAGTGTCTAAGCACACAAGCTACGAAACAAAATTTGATTTAAGAAAGAGGACTCTGATCGCTTCTCGGCCTTTTGGCTAAGATCAAGTGTAGAAAGAGGACTCTGGCTGCCAGATAGGATGTATATTGCATGGATTGGAGATTTTAGGATGGAAGATGTTGTATTAATCAAGTGACAGAAAGTGCTAGGGGGAACATGGGTCGTAGCAACAGAAAGAGGAAGGATGGACAGATGTACAAATTGATACATTTGATGATTGATTAGACCATGGCTGCCCTGGAGAAGAAGGAACCCAGGATGACTTGTGGTCATTGTTTCCTAGATAAAGAAGATAAGGAAGTTGAAAACAGAGAGCAATACAAGCTTAACTTTAGACATGCTCCTGAGATGGACATGAGGAAATGTCCAAAATGGTTAAGCATGAAGTCAAAGGGAAAAAGTTAAGGTTGTCTAGAGAGAGGAGGAAGAGTAAAAAGAGGAAATAATGAAATTGTGATGGAATTAGATATTTGCAGAGAGAAAGATAATGAGAAATAAATCTGAGAAGGATCTGAAAAAGTAATAGCCACAAGAAAAGAGCACAAATGTGTGCAAGTGTGTACACACCCCCCCCACACACACACACATGAGGACACAGTGCTTTGTAAATCAAAACTGTAAGAAGTAGTCATGTCTTCTTTTTTACAGAAAAAAAATTTCAGGTTCGTAAAGAATTCGACAGCATCCTTTGTCTACAGGTAAACTGATAGTCTTGGTGAGAGTATTTGCCCTGAGACGAAGGAGTTAGAAGCAATGAGTAGAATGCACTGAGTTGAAGAGTGAATGGAGTGGTAAGGGATGGGAACAGCAAGGGAAGACAACTTGGCTGGTTGCAAGGACAACCAGATTTTCAGGACTGTCAAAAATACATTTGTTTGTTTATTAATGCATTAAATGAGGAGATATTTAATATTCTTTTTAAAAGAAAAAAGCAGAGGGAATACATCAAGAGAGCTGTAGATTGGTGGGTGGCTTCAAGTAGGGTGCAAAGCACCTGTAGCTGAAAGAATAGGGGGGAGTTCCGGTTGCTGAGATGAACACATTAGTCACTTAGAGGCTTCGGAGATGGATGATAGATCATCTATTTTAAGCTTGAGGACACTCTTAGGAATGACAACTTTAAGTGACAGGAGAAAACCTTGACTTACTTCTCCTGTCACCAGATGAATGAGAAAAGAGCTTGGAAGACTGATAAATGGTGGGAATATCAAGAGAGAGATGGAAGCTTAGCCAGGCCTCAGTTATCCCAAAGGTACAGGAGTAAAAACAATCTCTAAAAGATTTGATGTAGCAAAGAAGACACCAACTTCTGATGATGATATGCCACCATACAGGATAGGCTACCTACAGGGTAGGCTTGTTCCTAGAGCATGTCAGCAAGACCACAGTGGCAGTAAAAGAATACTGCGTGTACGAGGTAGATGTAATGAAATTTGTTGATCAAAGAACAGGCCATCAGTAAAACATGTTGGAAGGAAAAGGAGCACATATAAAATCGTTATGGGAAAGCAGGTGCAGCCCAGTGTTAGAGTGGGGCCTACTTGACTATAGGGCAAGAAGAACAAGGAGAGGCACGGGACATCAGCGTAGGCCCTGAAGAGTTTAGTGAGTGTGAAGAGATTGAGCTTGTCCTGGAAAGCCAACTAAGTAGACGTGAGATCCACTGGTCCTTTGGATTTTCACCAAGTCTTGGTCACAGAGTGTTGGAAGCATTTCATAAGTCAGGCTCCATGTTCTTTAACATAGAGCCTGACTTGTTCCATGGGTTCCCCCTGGGCCAGCCTGGTGCTCCACATCAGTGGTGAGCCTGGTTGGCCATGAAAATTCAAAACTCCCACTGGGGAGCTTATATGGCACTACTGTCAAGCTAAGTCTGCCAGAAGACTCATTCCACATCGTAGAATGGATAGATGGTATTTTTCTTAAATTAGGATTCAACAGAGTAATTGTAAAATTAGTATTTTGCTCAAAAGTTCTTTCTTGAAATTATAAAAATGACATTAGTGGGCAACTTTCTCTGCTGAAATTTTATATAAAATTTGGCATATTTAACAGCTTTTAAACATATTGAATACATATGAATTGTCACAAGTAAAAGACAAAACATGATTATTTCATTTCCAAAAGATCTCAGTGGCTTTCACACAAGCAAGAGACCGTCATTCCATCTTTTCTAATAACCAGGGTCAGAGTGGCAACTTTATATCTATGCAAGTGGGGTATCTTAGTTCTCAGGAAAGAGAAAGAACAGCCAGCAGGTTTGCACTTCTCCATACAGTGGATGTTGAGACCCCTCCTCTTTCAAAAGTAACATCATTTTTCTAAGAAGTGTATTCTCCTAAGAGTACAAACTCTAGTTTATTGAATTCTTGCTTCATAAGCTGGTGTCTAGGACACAATACCCCTGGCAATGTACAGGCTAAACTGAACCAATTGATAAACTCATTTTCAATTCTTCTCAGTTTTCTTATTCTTCCAAATAAGAATTCAGCACAAGAAAGCTACCAGAGTCCTTCTTGGGGAAAGTATGTCTTAAGACCAATATGGTGGACTGAATAACCTATTTGTTGATGGTTTTTCCTGAGGGAGCAAGATAGTTCCACACTTTCCCGTTTCACCAAGGGGCCATTCTGAGTAGCAAGAGAGGAGCTAATTCTAATGAATTTGTTTCTCTAAAGCTGTCATTTCTTCTTTGTGACCTATCATGAACTAGATTAGAATCTCTCACACCCATCTTCCCTTCTGCCTTTGTCCCTCTTGTCCATGTCCTGGGCTCATGCCCTGCTGCTCATGCAAAGCACAGTGGTGATGGGTGGATGAACGGATGGAATGATGGAAAGACAGAGTGATGGATGGTGCATGCGGGGATGAGTGGACGGATGGATGAATGAATGAATGAAAAAAGAAATGAAAGGAGAAATTTGTTCCTGTCAGAGCTCTGAGAAACCATGGTTCCAAAAGAAGGTGTCACTGACTCCCTGCTGAACCCAGGTTGAAAAGAAAAGGGTTTGTTAACCCAGAAATACTGCGGTGGAGAAGGTAAACACTCCCTCCTTTTTGCCTTCAGAGTATAAATGCAGAGAACATAGACCAGTTTGCCAAAGCTCAGAGTGTGAATCTGACATGCACTTTTTGTGACAACACCCTTTGCTCCTTATGCCCTACACTCTCTCCTTATTGGGAGGCGGGAAACATCAGGCTCAAGACCCACCAGTGGTACTTCTGTTTGGCTTAGTTGAGAATAAAGTCCCCAGGTCCACAACTGTCCTTGGTGGTCCCAGCTGCCACTACAAAGTCATTTAGACAAAGGCTCACACACCGCTTCTTGGCCTTTTGGCTAAGATCAAGTGTAGACAAAGGCTCACACATTCTTTCCATATTTCATGTGCGGTGAACTGTGAGATTAGATGGGTTGGGATGGTGAAATCGCAGGATCCATGTCCTTTCTCCTTGGCCTCTCTACCTCCTTCCCGTTCCCTCAGTTTCTCTCTCCCCTTAGTCACTCAAAAAAGGAAGACCTTCACCTTGACCCTGCTGGGATCTCTCATCACCACCCCTTCCCTTGTTGCCCTTAACATCTCCTCCACCTCCTCTCAGCCAGGACTTGTGCAAATGACACTTGGAGTTCCAGCTTCCCTGGCACGTCGGATGAGGAAATGACTGGAAATCTGACAGTCTATCACTACTGGGGAGTGACGATTTAAAAAAAAAAAAAGATTCCAGTTATGAGTGTAAGTTTAAAAATGTAACTAAAAGCCTTCATCAAAGTTTAAAGAGCTTCTTGTGCTTTTAGCATTTGCTTATTCTGATTTATTGACAATGACACACCTAGGAACAGTTGTCTATGCTGAAGCAGTGAAGTAATGGGCTTTAGGAGGAGATGGGGAGAGAGATAGAGGAGAAAGAGAGGAGAGAGAGAGGAGAGAGAGAAAGAGGAGAGAGAGAGAGAGAGAGAGAGAGAGAGAGAGAGAGAGAGAGAGTGAGAGAGAGAGGAGCTCACAGAAGAGAGGCCGCTGATTACAGCCCACTAATTTGTTATGCACTCCGGCAAATCAGCGGTGATTCATATGACAAATAAGGAGAAAAAATTAACAGCTGTCATGTTGTGATGTGTTAATTTCCTGACAGTCTCTGCACTGAAGCCAATTACTGATTTAAGGGCAGAGAGAGAGAGCCCTGTTCAAGCTTCTAATTAGGCTTCTTCAAGACTAAAAGGATAAAAGCAAAAATAAGAGCAAGAGAATGAGGCAGGTAGCTGGGCTCTGCGAAGCTCACATGCTTTTAAAGCCCCAGTTAAATAGCTTTAAGCTTAAGTGTGTTTAAGATAAGAATTTAGAAACATTTATTCACTTTTATCCCTGACCTGGTGGTTTAGGCTTTTGTGGAGTAATTGGGAGTCGAGCAAGGCCCAGGGCTCTTGTTGCTCTGCTTCTGAACGAGCTCAGTCTCTCCGATGTAATCTACTAATAATACCTTTGTTTAGTCATGTCAACAACCATTCATCACCATGGTAGACAAAGGCCGGTGGGCGCCCCACCAGCTTCCTACTTGGAGACTTTGCGAGAGCATGTGGTCCATGACTGTCCCTCCATGCACTAAACGTCTCTGGTCATCTCCCGAAAGAGAGGGACAGCCCTGGGAGCGGGGGCAGAAGCTAGCCGGGTCTAGGTATTGACAGTTGAGGCAGCCTTCTCACAGATGCAAGGAAAAGGAGACTTTGGACATTATATTGGCTTGATCTTAGCTTTTTCCAACATTTTGTCTTGCTCGGTTCTAGTTTCCTTTGATGTCATTTCCACGGATCCAATTAGCCTGAATATGAACAGAGTTACTCTGGGGACCAGAGAGGTGTCTTGTGGGAAGAGTTCAGAGGAGCTGGATATTGGGAGGCTCATCCTTGGCCATTCTAGGCACATTGGGCATTTCAGCACAGTTGTCCTTAGTTATCCTCCCTGGCACCATCGTTATGATCCGAGAAACTGGTGCTGGAGAATCACGTGTCTCTGAGCCTGACCTGCTGCATGTGGATTTCTTTTATCCTAATTTCCAAAGAAGAGGAGTTTCCCTCCCATCTTTGTCCTTCACTCTTGCCTAGGGATTGTTGAAAGGCTTTTTGTGAAATGTTGGTGTTTTTTTTTTTTTTTTT